>APFE030461165.1:123416-182092 GCA_000404065.3 Pinus taeda | reverse complement strand
TGATGAAATGCCTTGGCAACGGCTGAGCATGTGTATTTCATCATGAAAAATCCAAAACTATAAGCCATTTGTGATTTGGACCTCCCCATCTTATGGGTCGCGCGCTGCGCGCTACTTGTAGAGCCAAAAAACTTGTTTTGCAAGCCAAAAATTTCAAAACGACAAAATTTTCTCCAAATTTGCCCAAATTTGGAGTGAAGACCCTCCATCATGTATCATGCTCAACCAACGAAGCCTCGGCCAAAAATCGAAGTGGATCAGGCCTTTTCCTTTGTTTTAGCGCTTTACTCAAACGCCTCTTGAGGATCTTCATTTTCGCTTTGCAAACATGCATGCGAGCCCAATAGTGAGTTTTCATGTGACGAAGCATGTCTTTGTCCCTATTTTCCTTCACCAACAACTTCTACAAATGAGTGTTTACCCAGATGAGCATTGATTCTCGATCAATAGGTGTCAAATCACCGGGTCTCCTTCGGGCCAATTCCCGGTCTTCCCAGATCTTCCGCAGCTCATAAAGTTCATGCTCATCTTCCCGCTGTTTGTTTCGCTGATCCAAGTAGTTGATCACCCACTTAGCCATCTACAATTTCTTTTGCAGCGACTCATGCTCATCCCTTTGCTCTAGGATGATCTCCTTTAGCTCCGAGCTAGAAGAGCTAGCATCAAAATCAATGATACCCATGTCCTGACCTCCTGAAGGACCCTCATCAAACATGGGTCTCTTGCCCCTATCCTGAATCTTTACCTGTGCTGAAGACGAAGGCGAGACCCCATCCACATGATGTGGAGATAATACTCGCTGTGCTGATGATGTCAACGAGACCCCTTCCACCTCGGGTGGAGATAGTACTCGTCGTGCAGATGCAAATAAGGCCCTGTGGCCTTGCTGGTATGTCACATATGGAGGAGCACTTATATGCTCAGTCTCAGGAATGTCTGGCTAGTGTGAAGGCACTCCCTCATCATGAATTATCTTGGGAGGCGGCTGTAGCACTGAAAAGTAATCACGAGAGATGAAATCCTCCCAAGTAATGCCCTGTTGTGCCAACTGATGCATCACTATGATTTTGATCAGTGCATAATGATATATGCTCCTATGCTGATGTGCTGGGCTCTTCCTTTGTACTAAAGGCACCATCCTGTCTATGTTGCGACACATGAAAAACGAAATGTTCATCATACGTACTCTTGTGAAATGCATCAACAAACGGACATGGTATGCATAGAGATGCGAGAATCTGCCCTCGCAACTAAAACATCGAATGATGAGTTTCATCAATGGTGAAAACTCATCTCTCAGGAATCTAAAAGGAAAAGTTGTGCTCAAGTGTCTCATATACCCGGGTTTGATATATGGCTCATAGTAGAATCTGTCTAACAACTATCGTTTACTCCATTCCTCACTTAAATTTGGTATCCCGGTGGCCTGAGCAATATTCTCGGGTGACAAGGTGAAATTCACTCCGGCAAGGTTCACATGACCATCCTGTAACTGTAGAAAAAATAAACGGACTAGTTCCCGATGATGCTGAGTTTGTGAGGTCATCTCACAGTATCGGAAACATGATTGGCACCGAAAACAATCCATTACAAGTGGGCACGCTTGCAATTGAGCCAAAGAAGTAGGCTCCTCCCTGACATGCTGACCACTTTTGCCACCTTTGTGATACCTCCGTGGCACATTTGGAAGATTTACCTCCGGTGTAGAATCACTATCGTACTCCTGCTCATATACTGACTCGGTCTCTGACATGTCTTTAGAAACAAGATAGCTGGAATATATATATATGCTGATGTATAACTGTGTGCACAATTGACTGTAAACTGTTTCTTTTTCTCTAAAAATGCTATGACCAAGGGGACACAAATGTACAAGGGAATATTATGAAAGGGAAAACATTAGGGAATTGGGGAATATGGAAATAAAAACAAGGGATTTAGAGAAGGGAAGGGACATAAAAATCTTGGATTTTAGGGTTTTCGGAGGAGGTAGGGATAATGTGTTTTGTAATAGAAGTGAGGGACTAGGATTTGAGGGAGTATAGTGTAGGCTTTATGAAGGAATTATTGGGGAAAAATAATGGTGGATATGGGGAATGGGAAACAAAAGGAAATGGGAAAGAATGGTAACCTTGGTAACATTCAGTTTTTGAAACCCTACAACAATTTTTGCATTCAACCCTACAGAAATTTCATGGAAAAAGGAGGGTTTTCCACTTGGTTTTCTAAGGCAAATATATCATAAATCCATTACATTAACCGTTCAAAAACCAAGAACAAGTCATGGATATGAGCCTACCTAAAAATCTGTGCGGAGAGGAGGAAATTTGGTGTTTTTCCGAACCAATTTTGGGCTTAAACCCCAATGCGCCGCATTCCTCACCCAACGCGCCACGCGCCTCTGATGCATCGCACGCGTGCAATTTTGCACTGTGCTTTGGTGCTTGATGCGCCGCGCGCACCCAGCTACATAGTGAATTTTGTAGGAGGCTTTTGGAGGCCTTCCTGGTATCAACATTGGGTGCAAGATAGCTCGTTGGAAAGGTCCTTGTGTCTACTTTCCAACACAACTAGAATTTTACAATTTGGAGTTAATTTTCCTTGTCAAAAATTAAATCTTCCAAGACTGGTCAAAATGTGCCAAATGAGGCTGCCTCAAGGCAGAGTGCTGTTGCAGTCAACTTTCGAATGCCTTCCTCAACTCCAAATTGCATTCATGAAAGTTCATTGGAAATCTAGTTTTGTCTAGTTATCCTTTGGCTCATCAAGAAAGTTATTTGGCCAACCAATCTAGGAGAAAACTTGATTTTTGCAAGGTCACTTCAGAGGTGCATTAATTCTCCCGAGGCGATTGTATTTTTGACATTTCTCTAAAACCATGACCCCTGTGTAAAACGTGAAGGAGGTTTTCCTTCCTTGGCCTATTTGGGACAAAAAACGCTCTCCGTTTTCCAAAATTCATCTTTTATTGCTCAGAAACATCATTTTAGTGAAACCTATCCCGATGTGTGAAACAAGGGATTTTGTCGAAATGAAGCGAAATGAGGGGGATAAGGGGCTTCTAAATTCTTGGGAAAATTTTTGGAAGTAGGTAGGGATGTTAGGAAGCAGGGGGAAGTGGAATCTCATAGATTGAGTGAGGGGAAGGGGTCCAAAATGGAAAAACACAGGCCCAACCTAGAATATTGCCAGGTTGTAGCAAGAAACTAGGGTTTGTGCAAAAATGAGGAATTTGGGGGATCTCAGTGATGGGAAGTGTTTAATAAGGTACATTAAGGATAGGGGAAGGTGTATGAACATCTGGATACAAATTTTGCTGATGATTTGACCATCCAAGAGAAATCGCCTTCAAAACCCTAGGAGAGGGAAATGAACCTTACCTATGCACAACTAAAGCGTGAACAAGGTGTAAAATGACCCAGTGGAACTTGACATAATGATGAAAACCTTCTGAATGATGATAGACTCAGCTGACTGGTGAAATGGACCGAAATTTGGGCAACTTCGAAAGGAGTGAAAGCAAACCCTAGACCTAATGCCTAGTGACCAAATTTTGCTTGAAGACTCACTGAAATGACAAAATTTGATTTTGACACTCTGTAACCACTTTGTAAGAGCATATTTGATCACTGGAGGAAGGCTGGAAAGACTGACACTAACAAGACCTATGATGGATTGCATAGTTGTGGTGAGGGGTTTTTCGAACTAAATATGGGATAATTCCCTTAGGGATTGTATAAGGAAGTAGGGACTTGGAAGCCTGGGAATTTGGCTAAGTATTGGCCAAAGAAAGCTAGTTAGGATAGAGGATAGGAAATAGTTGTGTAGGTTGAGTTCAAGGACTGAGAAGAGCACATTTTATCCATCTAAGGCTTGCCTAAGAAGTAGTGAGATAGATTGTAATTGTGCAGAGATTGTTCAGGTTGAACAGGCATTGTACTTTCTTCTCAAATATTCTATTTAATGTGATATAGATAGTCGGTTTTTTAGCATTTTCTTTCCCCAAAGAAATATTGTGTTATGTGCGATTGATATTCTTCCTTTTTAGATTATTTTTTTCAACAATAAATTTTGGTTTCTGCTTAGGAGTAGATTAGATTCTTGTCTTGTGTTTTAGCATAGCACATAAGCTGTTGAATCTACAAGTAAAAATATACAAGAAAATCTAGTATTATCTCACCTCAATTGGTGTCATCAATTCTAAATTATTCTCCCAACTTGTCTCCCTTGTATCCTTGTAAAATTAATATATACACATGATCAGAAGGTTGAAATTAGCTCAAAATTTGCATTTCAATTTAGGTATTATAAACCTCGAATTAATAGTTACTCGAATGTACAAATTAAATTTTATCCTCGAGAAAGCAAGTTCACGAAGCTTCCAATGTATTAGATAGAAAAGTTATTTGTTGAGTAATATAAAATTGTAGATGATTTTAATGCTTGTAGTATTTCTATTCAAGGTATAAAATAAATAAAAATTGAACATGTAAGAAATTTCAATAGCACAAGATCATAACTACATGTATCCCTCATCTTGCTACTCATGATATCAACCCAATTCCATCTTGTGACTAAGTAGTGACAATTAAAAGCAAATAATACACCTTTGAATTATCGTTGCACATACCTTCTTCCATCCATGGTATTATGTTCTTGCCAATATAAATAACTTTGTATGTTGGAATTAACAAGTTGTAGAACAAATCCCTTTAAAATATACAATAAATTCCAATTCAATTCAAAGATCTACCACTGATATGACTACAGATATGGTAACTAGTGTAGTGCATTATGTAGAACCAAAAAGGCATAAACTTGAAAGTAACTTACCTTTAATTTTAAATGTAATGTTGTCATTTTGAGCTATTTTCTTTTGATAGTTGTTCCACTTCAACATCCAAAATGATGCTAGTTGTCCTACGCATATTCATGAGACTAATGAGGCAAAATTAGATTAAATTTCACCAAATTACATGATTAAATAATATTTAAAAGGAATTAAGTGCATGAATACCTAGATGAGTTGCTATCAATTTCAAGAATAAATTATTGGAGTAGTTTAATCTTGGAGAAAACCTCCCTCTACTCGAAGAATTAGCAATAAAGTCAACATTGAAGTTTTTGTTTCTCTATTGGATTGATGGTTTTTTTTTTGCAAGGTTATCCAAATCCTAATTTATTCTATATTAAATAGTTGCAAACACATGAAGGTGGAAGCTCACATTTCCCCCCACTCTACATCACTCTCAATTCCCTATTACCCAAACTATCTACTGTATAGGAAATAGTTGAAAGAAAAACATTAAGAGACATAAAAAAAAAAATAGAAAACATTCATTCATTCATTTGTAGATTCAAAAAATATTTCATCTCAATAAATTTTATCATAAAAATTATGTTTACATAATATAAAACAAGTTCGTGTACATAAGGAATCATATAAAATTATTCACTAACATATAACATTCATTCATTAATTCATTCGCTAATCATAGACACAAAATACTTCATCTCAATAAATTTTTATCCTGCCTATCAAAGATTTAAAGTGGGTAGCCAAAGAGGTGATTTTTCCACCCAACACTGCACGAACACTTGGGGGATCAAGAAAACAAATTGAGAACCACAGACATAGGTAACACCGTATTGAGAAGTAGATGCTACAACAATGGATGTTGTAACAAGAAGTCCTTTTATCTTTCTTGTCAGATCTTGAAAGTGGGTAACCAAAGAGGTGTTTCTATCACAAAACAATAAAACACTTGGGGGATCAAGAAAAAAATTTAGAAGCACAAACATAGTTAACAATGGATTCAAAACAAGATGTTGTAACAATGAATTTCGTAACAAAAAATTTTCTAACAACATATGCCATAACAACAGGTCATTGTTAAATATGTTGAAAATGTTGTAGTAGTTGATGGTTTAGCACCCATTACTATAGAAAATGTTAAATATGTTGTAAAATATGACGCTATAACAACTTCTACTATTGAAACTATTGAAACGATTACCATTAGAGTGGATCCTATAACAGTAGATGTTGTGACAACAAACTTTGTAACAATGGATGTTTTAATAGTAGATGTTGTAACAATTGAGGGGGTATAGATCCATTTCATATTCATTGTCAAAGCTTGAAATTGGGTAGGAAAAGAGGTGTTTCTGCCACCCAAAACTACACCAACACTTGGGGATTTGTAACATTTTCTAGTTGCATTCAAATTTCAAAATTTTGATTAAGATTTAAAAAGAAATGTTTTTATTTCTCTTTATAATAGTTTTCACACAAATATATAATGCCACAATATATTATTTCATTTTATTTTAATAAATAAAATTTCAAATCTCCACACACTAACTATTTTTCATTTTCTATTTATGGCGATTGACGCTTGGCGATGGAAACTCTTGCTTTATCCCCCCCTGGCCCACTGCTTGCTTGACATTTAATGAGGACGGAGGGGCACACAAAATGTTGTTTAAGAAAAGATAACTTTTGGAATTTGGAAGTGACTTATCAATTGTGCAACAACAGCCCCCGACCCCCACCCCCCCATTAACACTTACCACCTACCACCGGAACAAAATACTAGTCCCAGTTTTCATTAATAAATATAACCCACCACCATTTTATTGACCCTTTTCCATTTAATTATGAAGAAAACTTTGATCATGAATACAAAGGAAAGGTGTGAAAATATTCTAGTGCAAATCAATAAATTCTATAGAAAGTTACTATTTTGCAAGAGAGAGGTCTTCCATCATTTAATAATTCATATGGTGAGATGGTAACAAAAGACGAATATTGAATATTATTGAAGAGAGAGGGAGGGGACAAGAAATTTTTTGTTGGAATCAAGGGAGAGATTAGCTGTCAAGATATACTTCAAATGTTAGCTAATGGGTTGAGGTAGGAAACAATTGAAGGAATAATGCAATTATCAGTCTTTGGAGATTCTCTTATTACCATGCAAAAATGTATTAAATTGTCTCAAAACAAGGACCTTGACCCAAACCCAACTATTCAAAGAATATAATTATTGTTGGAAAAGTTTCCAAACATATAATTTTATCATATTTAAAGGAAAACGATATGTCGGTCGATGAATAAGATAATTAGGTTGTCGTCCTGAAGTAAGGTGAACTTAGGGAGGACAAGAATGTATCTTCCAAATGTCACATACCATGAATATTTATAAATGGAAAAGGATGGAAGAATATGGATAAGGGTGAAATTACATAATATACTCCTTGGCACATATTTTTTGCAGAGGAAGCCCTGGCAATAAGCTAGATCCATCAATCTCATGATGGATAATTAAAACGAATCAAGATAGGATTAAGGACAACTGGGAGTTCATAAGATGAGATTTAAGGTAGAGATGTAGTGAAGGAATTGTGTTCTTTGAGATCAAGGAGGATTGCCTCAAGTCAACCATGGGGGAATTCATTTTAGAGAAAGAAGTAACAAGCATTAGTTTGGTTGTAGGGAGTGCACTACCAAAGAGCATTAAAAATGAAGGGGCCTATTGTGTTGTCAATCTAGAGTTTATTTTGGATATAAAAAGATGGTTATGGAGGGAATATACATTGTGGATTTATGCACATTCTCACTCTTTTGAAGAAATCACTTGTCGGTCTGGAAATGGCATTAGATACTGTTCTCATAATTCCCTCGGTGCGTTAAGGTGTGAAATGGAGGAAATGGTTTCACAGATTGGAGGAAAAATTATATTTGAAGCCCAATATTAGTTTAGCTTCATTTTGGGTCAACTACAAGGCTTGAGGAAATACATGGAGAATGTTTAGGAAACAACAGAGGTCATGATGTCGAAGATAGTGAATCTCGACTAAAAGGTGAAGAATTCACAAGAGAAGGTGGTGATTGTGGTTGTGTCAGTTCTGAAGGAAGTGTTTTACATCGAGGAGGAAGGTGAAAATGAACTAGCGTGTGGTGAGCAGGGATCCCCCCCTCTAGAGATCATAGTACAATTAGAGATCCAACAATAGGTTCAGTGGCATGAACCTGAGGATGCAGGCTAGGAGGAGAAAGCAAAAGTGGCTGATATTGAAGAAATCAAAGAACATCAGTCAAACAAAACTCACTAGTTAACATATAGAAAAATATTTTTATGTTATCCAAATATGTAACTATTAATGGGGATTTTTGGCTAATGTATAAGGAAAATGATGTAGAAAATATGGAGAAGAAAAATATGAAATCTCATTATCTCTGGTTAGAGAATTTTTGGAGGTATGTGCAATTGTTGTTACTTCTAAATGTAATGGTTATGGCTAGTATATAGATTGTCTAATAGAAGTATAACCATTCCTTAAAAAAGAGAAAATACTTTGAATGTAAATCTTTTAAGACTGATCTAGTTGGATCCACAAAGGCTCAGAAGTCGAAGGTGGCTCTAGAAAGGCTCGTAAACCAAAGTCTTCAAAATGCATCCAAACCAATAATAAGTTGTAGTGCTCGTATTAATGGGGTATTTTGGGAAATTACAAAAAGAATGATATAGTAAATCAGAAAAAAAAAAAAAAAAATATATACTACATACCCAAAGATACTGGTCAAAGCAATTTTGGAGGTCTCTAGAAATATTGATGCTTTTGAATGTAATGGAACTCGCCATATTCTAGTTTGATTAATATAAATATACCCATTCTTTTTTTAAAAAATAACATGTTAAAATGATGCATATCCAACAATCGACAGAAGTCAAAATGATACATCATGTACAAATGATATAAATAAAAATGATGAATTATGTAAGAGAAAATAATACAAGTCAATATGATACACCATGACCAAATGATATAAGTTTAAATGGTACATTTCAAAAAGGTACAACTCAATAATATGGTAGAGGAAGCCATGAAAATGATACATACGATAGTAACCATGAAAATCAACATCATAACTATATATAAAAAATGATCCATGAAACAATCTATATGATCATGGATGTCACTAGCTACTACCAACAACTACATTATAATCACCATCACCATTGTGATCATCATCATCAAATTTTGTATCGACATTGGCCTTGTTGTCATCTGTATCTGTGTCATCATCAGAGCCAACTTGATCTAGATCTAGTGATGACAACCATTCTTATATTTTGGAAGATCCTTGTTCTGCAAAAAAAAACATTTAGATTGAAAATTTATTATTTATTTCATGAAATAATTAGTTTCTCTATTGTTTATCTAATATTACAACATATGAAATGAAACAGTAATCATATTACATGATATAAAATTGCAAATAAGATAATAAAATCTAAAATAAGTTACAACTAAGATGTTGTAACAATGGATGTAGCTATAACAACAAATGTTATAACAACAAGTCATTTCATCTTGCTTGTCAGAACCTGAAAATGGGTAGTCAAAGAGGTGTTTATGCCACCAAACATTACACCAGCACTTCGGCGGTCAAGCAAACAAATTGAGAAGAACAAATATAGGTTATAATGGATTGAGAAGCAAAAACTATAATAGTGGATGTTGCAACATTATATGTTATCACAATAGATGCCATACTAGATGATGTAAAAATGGATGTTGTAACAACAAGCCATTCCATGTTACTTTTCAAAGATTTAAAGTGGGCAACCAAAGAGGTGTTTATGTCAACCAACACTACACCAGCATTAGGGATCAAGAAAACAAATTGAGAAGCGCAAACATAGGTAACAACGAATTGAGAAGCAGTTTTTCAAACATTAGATGTTGTAATAAAATATGTTGTAATGAAAGAAGTTGTAAGAAATATTTTCATAAGAACATGTTAATATCAAATATGTTGTAAACAATGACCATTAGAGTGGATGTTGTAACCATTACATATGTTGTAACAATGGATGCAACAACATATGTTGTAACAATTGAGGGGGTTAAAGCCAATTCATCTTGATTTTTAAAGCTTGAAAGTGGGTAGCCAAAAAGGTGTTTCTTCGCCCCAACATTGCATCAACACTTGGGGGATGAAGAAAAAAAATTGAGAAGCACA
This sequence comes from Pinus taeda, assembly GCA_000404065.3. NCBI lineage: Eukaryota > Viridiplantae > Streptophyta > Pinopsida > Pinales > Pinaceae > Pinus > Pinus taeda. The sequence goes on along the minus strand of APFE030461165.1, from coordinate 172,062 downwards.
AACATAGGTAAGAGAGGATTGAGAAGTAGATGTTGTAGCAAGGGATATTGTAACAATAGATTTTGTAACAAAAAATTCCATAACATATGCTGTAAAAATGGATGTTGTAACAAAAGTTTCTACCACCCAACACTACACAAACATTTGGGGATTAAAAAAAAATTAAGAAGCACAAACATAGGTAACACACATATTGAGAAGCAGATGTTGTAAGAATAGATGCCATAACATGTCAATGTTCAATATGTTGAAAATGCTATAGCATTTGGTGATATGGCAACCATTACTGTTGAAAATGATGAAATTGTTGTAAAAGGTGATTCTATAACAACTGATATTATTGAAACTACTAAAATATTGATCATTACACCTAGCGCTCTAACAATGGATGTTGTAAGAAAAAATGGTGTAACAACTGAGAGGGTAAAAATCCATTTCATTTTTCTTTTCGAAGTTTGAAAGTGGGCAACTAAAGAGGTGTTTCTTCCACCCAACACTACACAAGCACTTAGGGGATCAAGAAAACAAATTGAGAAGAAAAAATGTTGGTAACAATAGATTGAGAAGAAGATGTTATAACAAAAAATGTGTAACGTCATCAAACCCATTATATTGTTAGACTAATGGAGTAAAACATATTTATTTATTGTTTTCCTTTGAACTCTACTTGACATCCTAACTCATCATAAGCGCTTGACAACTAGAGTTGTCACTACCTGCCAAATTCAACAACCTCCGCTCACTACATGAGAGTGTCGTTGACCAATCAAGAGGGTTCACTTCTGATTAATCACATAACTTCTAGGATTGCATGTCAGCAAATTCATCTTGGCTAACATAATCTGATTTGATCCCATAGGGGAATAACACAATCCTTCGAGGTAATATTTTGGGTTTTTACCTCTGGGCCATGTCATCACTTCCTTATGTAATTGTGTTAAAGGAAAAATTAGGCTGTGCCAATGAAGTGTCTCCACAACTAGGGTTTGGTTTACTGCAAGGTTTTGTTGAATTTTCATTATAAGTTTAAGGATTTCCCTCCTATGCCACATTGAGCTTTCCTTCAATCTCTGCCATGGCTCAACTAAGGGATCATGAAGCTTCCTTAAGAAATGCATCAGACGGGGATCTTTACAACCGTCCTCAAACAAGCTAGTTATTTGACCATGGCTCCATGTTAGACGTCTTGCAGACCTAGGGATCAATGCCAATAATAGGTGTTGTGATCTATGGATTATTAAGGTTCCCTAGGTTGCTAGCCCTCCTGAGCTTGAGCCAAGCGATTGGCCTCTCGGGTCTGATTGCTTAAATTTTTTCCTTAAAATACATTTTTTGGGGAATATGAATTAAAATACTCAGATATAAATCCAGTGCCATCAATACGTATTAGAAGCTCTCCATTCTGTTCATATACCTCCTTTTTATTCTCATCCAAACATGTTTTATCCACTGCAAGGATAAAGTTTACATCTGAGATACCACCTCCAAAGGGATTGGTTTTTGAAAGAATCCATGAAAATATAGGTATATACTTCTTCGAACTAGGAATAATATGTACATGTATAAACATGCATTGTGCCTGATATATAGATTTGTTAAAAAAAATTATGTACTTTTTTCATCTACTTTTGCAAATGATTCAATGCAAATAAAGTGATAATTAACTAATGATGACATGGGATTTTTCCTTTTTTCCCTTCCACCATCCTTCGTTAAGTGCTATAGGCAGAAGGAAAGTCTAGGTCTTAATGCACATGTGACAAGTGGTATAGTTGGATTTGCATGATAATCCATAAGGGAAATTTGAACTAAGGGAGCTTAGGATAGTTAGGCAACTAGAGTTCTTGGCTCATAATGGTAACATCCAATGAGGAAGGAAACATCTAGTCCTAGGAAACTTATATTAAGAAAGGCAATATCTAAATAATGTATTTATCTTTTTCCTATTTGGAAAGTCACATAAAAAGAGGCAAGTTGTAAACATTTATACGTAAACTCTTTAAAAAGGATATGAAGCCTCGTGATAATAGAATCGAATGTTAGAGTGCTTTATGTTATGTTGTGTATTTTGTGTGATTTATTTTTTTCTAAGTCAAGTCTTTAGAAGATCTAGCTAAGAGGTGAGGGTCTCTAAACCTCAGCTCTGATCAATTTCATATTAATAGTGGTGTGAGTAATCACCATAATCCCACCAAGATAACTCACTGATTATTTCTTTCCCATTTAGAGAGATCTTACTTATCCTAGATAACAAAAATTATATCTATGTTCGGTCTAAAGTAACCTTATTTCCTCTATTTCTTAAAGTGAAGGTAACTATAGTTGTCTAAAGCTGACATCTAGTACATTGACAAAGTGGATCTAAGCATTGAACAATTCTTATCCTATGGATATAGAAAGGCAAAGGCATCAAAAGGAGTGACACATATAATAGGGTCCCAGGTTAAGTTCTTATTGAGTTGTAGTTATTTAATTCAGTTTAACTAAGTTAAATTCAGTTAAACTAGTTCTAACTATTGGAGGAACTAGCGAGTGGTCAAGCGAATTAAATTGGATTTAATTCAAATCTATTGATTAATCAAATAGCTGATAATTCACTAAAACATAACTCATGCATGTGAGTTCAGATGACGACCCAGTTGATATTCGAGTTCAGGGATAGTGTACTATCAGTTGTATAATTTTCTGAGTTGTATAGATGGTGCATGCAACCATTAGAAGGCCTATGATAGATTTCTTAGTTGTAGTGAGGGATTTTCCCAATTAAATAGTGGTTAATTCCATTTGGGATTGTGCAAGGAAGTAAGGGCTTAGAAGGCTAGGAATTTGGCGAAGTGTTTTCCAGAGGAAGTTAGTCAAGGTAGTGGATAGGAAATACTTGTTAAGGGTGAGCTGAAGGACTAAGCAGAGCATATTGTATTCATCCAAGGCTTTCCTAGGAAGGACTGAGATAGATTGTACTTGTGCAAAGATTGTTCAAGTTTAACAATAATTGTATTTTCTTCTCAGATCTTCTGCTTAATGCAATTCAGGTAGTTAGAGTTTTTTGAAGTAGCTTTCCCTAGAGAAATATTGTGTTATGTGTGCTTGATATTCTTCCTTTTCTGCTTATTGTTTTCATTGATCAATTTTTGTTTTTGCTGAAGAGTAGAGTAGATTATTGTCATGTGTTTTAGCATATAAAATAAGTTGTTGAATCTACAAGAAAGAATATACATGGTATCAGAGGTGATCGCAATATAGAGGAGGAGAGTTCAAGTTTGTTGTGCAAGTAAAATCAAATTTTCCGGTTCATACTTCAGAGTCAACAATATGTAATTCTATGGTTTGAGACTTGAGTATGCCCTGGAGGGAAGCTCAAATTACATATCTTGGGAGAACAAGATTTAGGAATTATTAGAGTAAAATGGGTTACAAGAATTCATAAATCATGATATTCTGAAGCCTCCAGCGTCTGATGTTAAAGATCTAGTTGAATGGAGAAAGTGTGTGGAAAAAGCAAGAAGGATTATCCTAGAAGGAGTTTGAGATCAAATTGTCTTGATTATCCATGATAAGGAAACTCCATTTCAAATGTGGAAGGCACTAACATAGCTTTTTCAAAATAGCAATGACCACAGGAAGCTAGCACTAAAGGAAAAACTTAGAAAGATCAATATGGAGAAGGGTGACTCTATTCTGAATTACTTGACCAATTTCACCTAATGCCATGATGATCTTGGAAGTGTCAAGATTACTATTGTAGAAGATGATTTAGTGAGCCTATAACTTCTAGGAATTCCCAAGAGTTGGCACAATTACCGAGACTCAGTTAATGGGAGGGAGAAGCTACCAGAGTTGGAGCAGTTGTGGTCCGACTTGGTACAAGAAGAGTTTTGATGGAACACCAGAGATAGAACTCTTCCAAAGAAGTGGAAGAGGAATTTTCATTATTTAGCAAAGAAATTAAATCCTAGGGAAAGAAGCCCCAAGGTGACAATGGTGACAAGAATAAGGACTTGTGGAACATCAATTGTTTTTACTATCAAAAGTATGGGCACTATACCAAGAATTTCCTCCAAAAGAAGGAACGCAAGAATGAGTCTACAATAGTAACACTAGGTGAAGCTATTGCTTTACAATTTAAACTTGATTTCACTCTCATTACATGCATGGCCAACACTGTAATGGGAAGCATGTGGTATCTCAAAAATGGTGCCTTGTTCCATATGACAGGGAATAGAGATCTCTTTAGTGACTTGGAGGATAAAGACCTCAAGTAGAACATATAGTTTGGAGATGATGGGAGGTATAACGCGACCAACATCAGTAAAGTTACCTTTGAGAGGGAGTCTAGCTCCCCTCTTAGAATCACAAGTGTGATGTATGTTCTAGAAGTAAAGAAGAATATTGTCTCCATCGTGGTATTAGAAGACGGTGGCTATGATGCGATTTTTAGCAAAGGAAAGGATTTCCTTAGACACATCACGAGAGAAAAAGTGAAACATATTGGTGTGGGAGTCAAGAACCTATATGCTCTTGAGGTCGAAGATGAATGTAAACCCTTGAGGACAAAGGAAAATGTTAGATACTTGGTAGTTGAGAGGTAGCATGAATTACCTCTCAACATGCAGCCTCAGAATTAGCCTATGCAAGTTATGGAGCAACCACAATTAGAGAAGAAGAGAGGAGGAAATGTGGAGACATCAACTCAAGTAGAGACCTCTAGTCAGGGAAAATTTCGAGCCAAGTGGGCAGAGGGAGCACATGCAATGATACCTCTAGGTGAGAAGTCGGATGATGTGAAGTAATAGTCCCAAAAGTGTAGAAATTGGGCAGGGTTGATTGAGATGTTTTATCTCATGGATAATTACCCTACTATGGGAGCCCACAATACACAATAGAGGATGCCTTAGTGGTGGTTGATGCAGTAAGACATCGGAGCAATAGAGGCAGAGACTAGTAGTAGTTAGATACTAGGGAGTGTAGAGCAGAGTTGACAACAATGCATATGGAAGAGTGTAGATTTAGCAACAACACATAGTTTTCAGTAGATAATGTAGTATCTAGTAGTAATCAGAGACTCCAACGACAAATGCATTATACTGAGTCAGTTTGGATTGGTTTCAGAAGTTGTAGTAGCAAGAACACTAGAGAGAAGTGTTGCATGCAGGACATTCCAAAGGTATCGGATCCAGATAAAGTTGAATTACTTTCTTGTTGAGAGGGATTGTTGAAAATAGTAAGAAGAAATGTTAGAAATAACGTCTAGGAATTCTAATTTAATTTGTCTTTGAATTAAATTGGGAATTAAATTGTAATTCTATTCTCATAGCAAATTGTAATAGTTAACTAAGTTAAGTTGACTTTGTTGGCTCAATAAATTCGATTTGGAAGTCTATCTAGAGTCATGTAGAGTGATCTGTAAATTTTAGGGTCCTGGGTTGAGTTCTTATTCAGTTGTATTTATTTAATTAATTTCAACTAAGTTACATTCAGTTAATCTAGTTCTAACTATTGGAGGAACTAGTGAGTGGTCAAGTGGATTAAATTGGATTTAATTCACAAGCAGTGATCAATCAGATAACTGATAATTCACTTAGAAATAAGTCATGCATGTTATTTTAGATGAAGACCCAGTTGAGATTAGAGTTCAACGATAGTGTACTATCAGTTGTATAATTTTCTGAGTTGTACAGATGGTGCATGCAATCCATAGAAGGCCTATGATTGATAGTGCATTTTTGGTGAGGGATTTTCCCAACTAAATATGGGCTAATTCCCTTAGGGATGTCATAAGGAAGTATGGGCTTGGAAGCCTAGGAATCTGTCCAAGTATTGGCCAAAGGAATCCAGTCAGGGCAGAGGATAGGAAATACTTGTTTGATTTGATTCAAGGATTGGGCAGAGCATATTTTATTCATCCAAGGCTTGCCTAGGAAGTAGTGAGATAGATTGTAATTTTGCAGAGATTGTTCAGGTTGAACAAGAATTTCTATTTTCTTCTCAGATGTTCTTTTTAAGGTAATATAGATAGTAGGGTTTTTTAGTAGTTGCTTTCCTCAGAGAAATATTGTGTTATGTGCGATTGATCTTCTTCCTTTTCTTCTTATTGTTTTCATTAATCAATTTCGGTTTCTGCTGAGAAGTAGAGTAGATTCGTGTCTTCTTTTTTAGCATAGCACATAAGCTATTGAATCTACAAGTAAAAATATACACAAAAGTCTAGTATTATCTCATCTCAATTGGTGTCTTCAATTCTAAATGCTTCTCCCAGCTTGTCTCCCTTGTGTTCTTTTTAAATTAATATATACACATGATGAGAAGATTAAAAATAGCTCAAAAGTTCCATTTCAATTTAGGTATTATAAAACCTAGAATTAATAGGTACTAGAATGTATAGATTAAATTTCTTCCTAGAGAAAGAAAGTTCAAAAATCTTCCAATGTATTAGATAGAAAAGTTCTTTGTTGTGTAATACAAAATTGTAGATGATTTTAATGCTTGCAGTATTTCTATTAAAGGAATAAAATAAATAAAAATTGAACATGTAAGCAATGTCAATAGTACAAGATCATAACTACATGTATCACTCATCTTGCTACTTATGATATGAACCCAATTCCATCTTGTGACTAGGTAGTGATAATTAAAAACAAATAATACACATTTGACTTATCATTGCACATACCTTCTTCTATCCATGGTAGTATGTTCTTGCCAATATGAAGAACTTTGTATGTTGACATTACTAGATTTTAAAACAACTCCCTTTAAAATATAGAAGAAATGTCAAGTCAATTCAAAGATCTACCATTGATATGACTACAAATATGTTAAGTAGTGTAGTGCATTATGTAGAACCAAAAATGCATAAACTTGAAAGTAACTTACCGTTAATTCTAAATGTAATGTTGTCATTTTGAGTGCTTTGATTTTGAGAGTTGTTCCACTTAAACATCCAAAATGATAGTAGTTTTCCTACGGATATTCATGAGACCAATGAGGAAAAATTAGATTAAATTTGACCAAATTGCATGAGTAAATAATAATTAAAATCACTTAAGTGCATGAATACCTGGATGAGCTCCTCTCATTTCGAGACCAAATTATTGGAGTAGTTTAATCATGGAGAAAACCTCCCTTCACTTGAATTGATGGTTTTTTCTGCAAGGTTTTCCAAATCCTAATTTATTTTATATTAAATAGGTCCAAACACATGAAGGTGGAAGCTCACATCGTCCCCCACCCCACATCACTCTCAATTGCCTATTACCCAAACTATATACTATATAGGAAATAGATGAAAGCAAAACATTAAGAGACATAAAAAAACCAAATTTAAAACATTCATTCATTCATTCCTAGATTCAAAAAATATTTCATCTCAGTAATTTTTATCATAAGAATTATGTTTACATAATATGAAACATGTTCCTCTACATAAGGAATCATATAACAATTATTCACTAACATATAACATTCATTCATTTGCTAATCATGGAGACAAAATACTTCATCTCAATAAATTTTTATCTTACCTGTCAATGCTTGAAAGTGTCTAGCCAAAGAGGTGTTTCTGCCAGCCAAAATTGCACGAACACTTGGGGGATCAAGAAAAAAAATTTGAGAAACACGAAAATAGGTAAAAATGGATTGAGAAGTAGACGCTATAACAATGGATGTTGTAACAAGAAGTCATTTCATATTTCTTGTGAGAGGTTGAAAGTTGGTAGCCAAAGAGGTGTTTCTACCACCAAACAATAAAACACTTAGGGGATCAAGAAAATAATTGAGAAGCAAAAACATAGTTAACAATGGATTGAAAAAAATATGTTGTACCAACAGATGTAAGAACAGATGTTATAACAACAAATTCCATAACAATAGGTCAATGTTAAATAAGCTAAAAATGTTTTAGAAGCTGATGGTGTAACACCCATTACTATAGAAAATTTTCAAGATGTTGTAAAATATGACTCTATAACAACTGATACTATTAAAAATTTTCAAACAATTACCATTAGAGCGGATCCTATGACGAAAAATGTTGTAACAATGAACGTTGTAATAACAAACGTTGTAACAATGAACATTGTAACAATGGATGTTGTAATAGCAAATGTTGTAATAATTTAGGGGGTAGAAATCGATTTCATATTCCTTGTCAAGACTTGAAAGTGGGTAGCCTAAGAGGTGTTTTTGTCCCCCAATACTACACCAACACTTGGGGAGTTGTAACATTTCCTTGTTGCATTGAAATTTTAAAATTTTGATTAAATTTTAAAAAAAAATGTTGTTATTACATTTTGTAATAGTTTTCATGATAATATATAATGGCAAAATATATTATTTCATTTTATTTTCATAAATAAAATTTCAGATCTCTCCACACTGACTATTGTGAATTTTCTATTGGCAACGATTGATGGTTTGGTGATGGACAACTCTTGTTGTATTTCTCCCTCCCCCCATGCTTGCTCGATATTTAATGAGGATGGAGGTGCACGCAAAAAGATGTTTAAAAAAATTAACTTTTACAATGTGGAAGCGACTGAAGAATTTCGCACAACACCCCCCACATTACCACTTACCACCTACACGAGGAACAAAATACCATTCCAAGAAAACTTGGATGGTGAAGACAAAGGAAAAGTGTCAAAATATTATAGTGAAAAGCAATAAATTCTACAAAAAAGTTACTATTTTGCAAGAGAGAGGCCTTCCATCATTTAATAATTTGTATGGCGAGATGGAAACAAAAGGCCAATATGAAATATTATTGAAAAGAGAGGCAGGGGACAAGAAAACATTTGTTGGAATCAAGGGAGAGATTAGCCATCAATATCTACTTCAAATGTTAGCTAATGGGTTGAGGTTGGCAACAATTGAAGGAATAATGCAATTATAAGTCTTTGGAGATTCCCTTATTAGCATACAAAAATTTATTAAATGGTCTCAAAACAAGGACCTTGACCCAAACCCAACTGTGCAAAGAATATAATTATTGTTGGAAAAGTTTGAGAAAATAGAATTTTATCATATTAAAGGGAAAATAATATGCCAGTGGATGAAAAAGCTAATTAGGTTGTCATGATGAAGTAAGGTGAACTTAGGGAGGACATGAATGCATGTTCCAAATGTCACATACCATGAATATTTATAAATGGAAAAGGCTAGAAGAATATGGAGAAGGGTGAAAATACCTAATATACTCCTTCGCACATTTGTTTTGTGATGCTAAGCTAGATCCATCAATCTAATGATGGATAATTAAGAGGAATCAAAAGAGGATTAAGGACAACTTGGAGTTTGTAAGATGATATTTAATGCAAAGATGCAATCAAAGAATTGTGTTCTTCCAGCTCGAGGAGGATTACCTCAGGTCGAATCAGGGAAATTCATCTCAGAGAAATAAGAAATGAAAATCAATTCGGTTGTAGGGAGTGCACTATTAAAGAGCATTAAAAATGAAGGGGCCTATCGCACTATCAACCTAGAGCTGGTTTTGGCTATAAGAAGATGGTTATGGAAGGAATATACATTGTGGATTTCTGTAAATCCTCACTCTTTTGAAGAAATCACTACTTTTTCTAGAAATGGCATGAGATAATCTCCTAAGAATTCCCTCAGTGAGTTTAGGCATGAAATGGAGGAAATGGTTTCATGGATTGGAGGGAAAATTATATCTGAAGCCTAGTCTCAGTTTACCTTCATTTCGGGTCAGCTAGAAGGCTTGAGGAAATAAATGCAGAATGTTTAGCCAAAAACAAAGGTCATCATGTTGAATATAGTGAACCTTGACTGAAAGGTGAAGAATTCAAAAGAGAAGGTGGAGATTGTGGTTGTGTTAGTTCTGAAGGAAGTGTTTGGCATTGGCGAGGAAGGTGAGAATGAACCAATGTGTGATGAGCATGGAGCCCCCCCCTCTAGAGATCATAATATAATTAGAGATCCAACAATAGGTTGAGCAGCATGAACCTGAGGATGCAGGCTAGCAGGGGGAAGCAAAAGCGGCTGATACTGAAAAAATCAAAGAACATGATTCAAACGAAATTTACTAGTTAGCATGTAGAAATATATATTTTTTATGTTATCCAAATATGTAAATATTAATGGGGATTTTTGGCGAATGTATTAGGAAAATGATGTAGAAAATATGGAGAAGAAAACTCTAAAATCTCACTATCTCTAGTTAGAGCATTTTGGGAGGGACATGCAATTGTTGTTACTTGTAAATGTAGTGGTTATGGCTAGTATTCATATTGTTTAACAGAAGTATAACCGTTCCTTAAAAAAAAGAGATAACACTTTGAATGTAAATATTTTAAGAGTGATCCACATGTGTTAGGTCCCTATAATACTAGTGATTACCCCATTACTATTGTAGTTGTATCCCTTATTAATATTGTTGTGCCCCTATTGTCCCTATATTGTTATTACTATGCCCCATAGAATCCCTCTATTGTTATTTTTGTGCCTTAATATTATTATTTTTAGGTCGGATGGGTTATATTGTGACTCGTTAGACTCCTATATATGGAAATGAGGTTTTGTCATTTGAGTCATCAAAGAATCATTCATTTTTGTAATGTAAAGGAGGTTTCCCCCTTGAAGAGGCTGAATTCTAAGGCGTTGATCTATCTTTTCTATCTTTTTGTGAGCTGGTTTCATAACATTTGGTATCATAGCTTTGGATTCTAGGTTTTTTCTACTCCAAATAGGTCATCATGGTATTTTCGCTATAAATTTTTTTATGTGATGTTTCAGAAGTGAAAAAAAAAACCATTTGAGACGAAATCGCATTAAACCTTGGATCTGAATTTATGAGATTTTCGCGCTATATATTTGCGGATTTCAGACTCCTGAATTACATTCCAAACACGTGACCTAGGGAAAATTGTCATAAATTTCTCTCTCAGCATCGGATTGAAATTTCTTAAGAAGCTATAGAAAGAGGATGGACTGTTGTTTCTTGTATATATTTTTCAGAGCTAAAGGTTGAAACAGGGACACATGGCACATCGTACAAGTTTGCTCTATTGAACTAGTCTATAATTAGGTCATTGTGGGAGATTTGGCATAACTCTTCCTTGGAGAATCCAATTTTCATTAGACTGGTGGCATTGGAAAGAGGAAACAGAGCGCTACTGCAGTTCATAATTTCCAAATTGGATAATCTAAAATTATAGAGATACATCAGAGGCAATATTGAGCTCCTACAAAGTGAAAAAAGGTGTGTAGATTTTTTTTTAATTTTTTGCTTAAGCTTGGTTTGAAAAATTATTTTAAAGGAATTCAAAGGGAATATTAGAGAATCATTATCGGTAATTGATGCCCCGAGGAAATAAAATGCAAACACCTAGTAAGCAACTTGAAAGCTTTAGCATGACTCATGAAGAAGAGGAAGAAATGCTACATGATATATCAAAATTACAAGACCAAGTGCAACAAATGTCACTCTCACAAAAGCTAACAGAAGCTAAGATAAATGGCATGGAATATAAGATAAAGGGCATGGAAGCTAAGATGGACGATTTGAAGATAGATGTGAAGACAGACATGGCAGATTTGAAGATAGATTTGACAAATTTTCTACAAGAAATACTTACTAATGGTGAAAGAGTAGTAAAGGATACTCCTGATGTGAACAAAGAAATGTTAATCATGATTTCATAGACTCTAATGTTGGATCGAAGACCCACCATATTCCAAAAATCGATATGAGGAAGTTTGATGGCAAGGATCTGGCAACATGGATATTACAGATGGAGCAATTTTTCGATCTCAATAATGTGCAAAACACACAAAAGGTACGTATTGTAACTTTAAATTTGGAACCAAATCATTTTGTATGGTATCAATGGATTTTCTCTCATAAACAAATTATCAGTTGGACAATTTTTATGGAAGAATTGACAACACATTATGAGGATACAAAAAGCAACACTTTTTTTAGCGAATTGATAAGTCCAAAACAAGAGGGTTCAATAGTGGAGCACATTGAGGAGTTCCAAAAATTGAACATAAGGGTAAAAATATTCCAAAGGAGCATAGGATTGATGTGTTCATAGGGAATTTAAAGGATAATATCCAACATGATGTTCACCTTTGGGAACCTGATCCATTAGAGAAGGCATTCAGGTTAGCAAGAAAAATGGAAAGCAAAATTATGGGAACCAGGAAGCATACCACTCACAATTATAAAGATGAAAGTGTTGTTTCCCCTAGTCTTCCACAACCTATAAGGTTGACACCACAAAAATTGGAAGGAAAAGAGAAAAAGGGCTTTGTTACAGTTGTGATAGAAAATACACTAAAGGTCATAAGTGTGTTGGGAAGAAATTATTCTACATAGATTGTGAAGGGGAAGAAGAAAAGGAGCAAGAAAGGTCAAAAGAAGAGGATATACAATAGGAACAAAGTCTATATAAATAAAAAATGAATCTAACCATATCTTCTAATGCATTGGCTAGAATTACCACTCCTCAAACCATCAAGATAGATGGACAAATCAAGATGAAAATGGTAATAGTGTTGATTGATTCAAGAAGTACCCACAATTTTATTCATTGTAAGATAGAAAAAGAATTGAATTACTTCCTATATCTAGCACCAGAGTGTCAAGTGATGGTTGTAAATGGAGGAATGATAAATTGCTCTGGAAAATGCCATAATATCAAGCTATCCATGGGAGAATAAGTATTGACTAGCCTAATTATTTCCATTCCAATGGGAGGGCTGATGTTGTACTAGGAGTCCAATGGCTACAAACCTTGGGTACAATAGCTTTTAATTTTTAAGAACTTTTCATGAAATTTTCCGTGGAAGGAAAGGAAGTTGTATTAAGGGATAGTGCAGCAAAACCGGGAAAGGTAATCAGCTCTAAGGGTATGACAAAGCTTCTAAAAATGGAACAAATAGGTGTAATTGCACAATTATGTTCGCTAGATGTTTCCACATCGGAATCATATATTTCTCCAGATCTCCAAAAAGTCTTGGACAATCATTCCAAGGTATTTGAGACTCCCAAAGGTCTCCCACCTGTTCGTGATTAGGATCATGCCATTCATCTGATTCCAGGAAGTGTTCCTCCAAAGATCAGGCCATACAGATATCCCTATGTCCAAAAGAGTGAAATGGAACGTATGGTTGCAGAAATGCTAGAGGCTGGTATAATTCAACCGAGTCAAAGTTCTCTCTCTGCTCAAGTAGTATTGGTGCACAAGAAGGATGGATCATGGTGCATGTGTCTAGATTATATGGTGCTCAACATGCTCACTATTAAAGATAAGTTTGCCATTCCTGTCATTGATGAATTACTGGATGAATTGCATGGATCAATTTACTTCACCAAGTTGGATCTTGATTCACCATATCATCAGACATTCCAAAAACAATATTTAGAACTCATGAGGGTCATTATGAATTCTGGTCATGCCTTTTGGCCTTACCAGTGCACCTTCTACAATTGAAGGTTTGCTGAATTCCATTTTCAATCCCTTCCTTAGAAAATTTGTGTTAGTATTTTTTGATGATATACTAATCTACAACAAGTCCTGGAAGGATCATGTTGAACATGCTGATATGGTGCTACAACTATTGGAGGAGAAACAATTATATGCGAAAATATCCAAATGTTTCTTTGGAGTACAAGAGGTGGAATATTTGGGTCATATTGTATCTCATGAAGTAGTTAAGGTAGACCCTAGCAAAATTAAAGCCATTAAGGAATGGAAAATCCCCACATCCACAAAGCATTTAAGAGGATTTCTTGGGTGGATAGGGTATTACTGAAAGTTTGTGAATAATTATGTCAAAATAGCAATACCTCTAAGAACATTATTTAAGAAAGATGCATTTTCATGGACTCAAAAAACAACAAAGGTCTTCAAACATCTTGAAGAGGCAATGTGCCAAGCACTAGTCTTAGCTACACCAGACTTCACAAAAAACCTTAATTGTGGAATGTGATGCTTCAGGAAATGAAATTGGTGTTGTTTTAATGCAAGATGAAAGACCCATTTCTTTTGAAAGTCGTCCAATCAAGGGAAAGTTTTTACACAAAGCTATTTATGAGAAGGAAATGAAATGTTGGCAATACTACATGCACTTAAGAAATGGCGGCCCTACCTAATGGGAAGACACTTCAAGGTAAAAACGGATCATGATAGCCTTAAATACCATTTAGAACAAATATTATCCTCTGAAGAGCAATAAAAATAGGTCACAAATATGTTGGGTTATGACTTTGAAATCATCTACGAAAAAGGGAAGCAAAATGTGGTGTCAGATGCACTCTCAAGAAAGGATGAGGATGTGGAAGCATTATTGTGCACCATTTCTATTATCCAACCAGATTGGATAAATGAAGCAAGATGGGAATGGAAGAATGATGAAGAAGTGTGTGAACTTATTCAAAAGTTACAACAAGATTCCAGTACCTATGATACCTTTATCTGGAAAAATGATTCATTATGGTACAAAGATCACTTATATCTCTGTAAGAATTCCCAACTCAAACAAAAGATTCTTATGGAATTGCACACTTCTTCCTTAGGAGGGCACTCAGGATTTTTAAAAACTTACCACAAGGTTAAGAAGGAATTTTTTTGGGATGGCGTTAAATCATATATTCAAAAGTTTGTGAAGGAATGTTTGGTTTGCCAACAAAATAAGGTTGACACAATTAAGACCATGGGTCTATTAAAACCTTTATCCATTCCAAACCAACATTGGGAGGAGGTTCCAATGGATTTTATCACAAGTTTACCCAAGTCTGAGGGAAAGAGTGTCATCATGGTGGTAGTTGACAAACTTACCAAGTATGCACACTTTTGTGCATTATCACATCCATTTAAAGCTAGTATAGTTTCTACTGCATATATGGAAACAATTCAAAAGCTACATGGAAATCCAAAGATTATTGTAAAATTATGACAGAGATCCCATTTTCACTGGAAATGTTTGGACATAATTATTTTCTTGTCTCGGTACTCAGTTTGCTCATAGCTCATCTTATCATCCTCAATCTGAAGGGAAAACTGAGATAGTAAACAAATATTTGGAAGGATATCTTCATTGCTTTATATCTGATAAACAGACATAATGGTTCAAATGGTTGCCTCTAGCTGAATGGTGGTATAACACTTCCTTCCATACAAAAACAAAAATGACTGCATTTATGGCACTTTATAGATATCAACCACCATCCATCACATCATATTTAAGAGAAAATTCTAAGGTTCAAGAAGTGGAACATAACATTGAGCACCAACAACAAGTCCTTCAACTCTTAAAGGATAACCTCGTGTTAGCGTATAATAGAATGAAACAACAGGTAGATCAAAATTACAGCGAAAGAAGTTTTGATGTAGGTGATTGGTTATTCCTACGACTATGGCCATATAAAAAAATATCCCTAAAGCAAGCTAAGAAGGATAATAAATTATCACCAAAGCATTATGGTCCATGCAAGGTGTTGCAAAAGATTGGTACTATGACATACAAATTGGAGCTTCCTACAGCGTCTCGAGTGCACCCAGTTTTCCATGTTTCATGTTTAAAGAAGGTTATATGCAACAAGCTCCCAGTTCGAACAATATTTCCATAACGTGACAAGGAAGGAAAAGTTATATTGGAACCAGAAGAAATCACACAAACAAGAACTCGACAGCTACGAAAGCGATCAACTTTAGAGTATCTTATCAAGTGGAAGAACTTATCCGCTAAAGATTCCACATGGGAGGATCAGAATTTTATACAGAAGCATTCAAAACTACTCAATCATTGAGGACAACACATTTTTGAAGGAGAGGGGCATGTTAGGTCCCCATAATACTAGTGATTACTCCATTACTATTGTAGTTGTATCCCTTATTAATATTGTTGTGCCCCTATTGTCCCCATATTGTTATTACTGTGCCCATAGAATCCCTCTATTGTTATTTTTGTGCCTTTATATTATTATTGTTATGCTGGTTGGGTTATATTGTGACTCCTTAGACTCCTATATATAGAAATGAGGTTTTTTCATTTCAATCATCAAAGAATCATTCATTTGCGTAATGTAAAGGAGGTTGCACCCTCAAAGAGGCTGAATTCTAAGGCGTTGATCTATCTTTTCTATATTTTTCTGATCTGGTTTCATAACAATGTGGCTCTAGAAAGGCACATAAATAAAAGTCTTCAAAATGTATCCAAACCAATACTGACTTGTGGTGCTCGTCATTACAATTTTGGCGACACAAATGACACTCAAATTCGAGACTGTATGACCAACTTATGGCTCTTTAAAGTTTGACACAACATGCAAAAACGAAAGGGGCTTACTCTGTGCCACATGGCATCCCAGTCAGTAGGTGGGTCCCATTGGGTAGATGGAAGCCCATCAACCATTAACACATGGCACTCCATCATTGGCTCTTCCACCTTCAAAAAGACAAAAAAATGACATTAAAATCTCATATAATGACAAAAGTCATTAAAAACAAAAACAAAATCAATTAAAATTATTTCAAAAGAAAATTATATTCAAAATATATAACCATATAACAAATATGGTTTATATTAAAATCCAAATAAATATTTAAAAGCCATAAACATTCTAAATTCAAAACAATAGAAATGGAGTTCCTCATTGATGGTTGATGGGTGGCTTTATGGTTGAATACTGTTGCATATATAGTGGTTTGACATAACAAACCATCACACTCCAACTTTAAACAACTAACGTGCCTTCCAAAATTTTAATACCGTAACCATTACGTGGAAACTCCAAAGAACTACGAAAACTCTTATTTTAAACATAAGATAAAATATTGTTATGTAATGTGGCCATGGTCAAGGTTTCACCTCGAACCCCCTCACTTAAACAAAGGACTGCTACAATTAGGTCAACTACCTAATCATTGGTAATTATGTGGATTTCAAAGTATTTAAATCCACGTGTTTTTCCATTTGAAAAGAAAAGGAGAGTCGAATGGAGAAGATAGAATGGAGGAGCAGAACCCAACACCTATGGAGCCATGAACTGAGGATAGAATGTTGACACGATGGCCAAGGTGGAACCATTCCTGGCATATTTTTTAAGATAGAATATTTGCAGGAATATTCTTTGATGTTGAGTAATCTAAAATTCCCTAGAGGGTTATTTTTCACAAGGACAAAATCATGTCAACTTTATACTCAAATGAACCATAATTTTGCATGGAACATGATAGTTTTGTTCGTTTGCTCATCTGAGCAACAAAATTTCAGGTAGCCAATAATAAGGAATCTTTGTAAAATCTTATGGAATCTAAAAGATTCCCTTGGAGGTTGGATTTTTATAGAGGCAGAATGGTGCCAAATTTATAGTCATTTTTCTTAGAATTTCATGAGTGTAGTGATGTGCTCATAGTTTTCATTTGAGCAGCAAATTTTTCACCCATGTCTAGGAAGGAATATTTGGGGGAATATTCAATATTCTCGAGGGTCAAGATTTTGGCAGTGTCAGAAAGGGGCCATGTTTGTAGTGGTTTGATAGAATTCGCATCACAAGATCAATGATGTGGTGCATTTCATCAGATGAGATTTGCATTTTTAGGTAATCCCTGAAAGTGGAGGTAGATGATGCAGTGATGCCATGTCTTTCTTCTGATTTGTTGAGATGATGTTTTTGTTGTTGAGATCCATATTACCATTATGTTAAGGGATACTTGTATGCCACGTCATGTGAGAATTTATTAGCTTTTCATGTTAAAGGAGGGCCCATTTGAGTGAGAGTTACTATAGGAGAAAGTCTTGTGGAGAGACATGCCACTCTGGTTGAGGGAATTTATCCTTGTAATGACAAAGAATGTACGATGTACTCATCATCATTTTGTAACATTCAGTAAAGAATCCTAGCCACTCTTGACACTAGGGCCCAAAGATGTAACACAAACTGGGTGAACTCCATTATCAATGTGGTTGTGTTCTTGGATGTAATGGACATTATTATGTATCTTGTGCTTTAAAGTATGTACATCTGGTGGTTTTTCATAATATTTCGGATGCAATTATGCTAATATCACAAAAGTAAAATATCTTCGTTAATTTTGGTAGCTGAAGAGTTTAAGATCAAAAAGACATGATATTTTGTAAAGCGCTCTATATATATTTTTTTTTTAATTAGAAAGGGTTGATACCTAGAGCAAGTTTTTGTAATACTTTCAACTTGGATATAAACAAAGGCTTCTAGTTTTCATTGATGACAATAGTTTTGTGTGTTTGAGTTGTTCATGTAATTTCATAATTTGTGTCTAAGTATATTTGGGAATAGTATAAGACATTGGGAAGGGAAATATTGAGTATCAATTTCCTTGGAACCCCTCTGTCAAGTTATGTCCACTACTGAGTTAGAAATTGAACTATGTGTTTAGCTTACTTCCCATAAGTCTTTAGATTGTTACTTCTATGATGTACATGGATATATTTATGTTGACTATAGAGTTTCATCTATACATATATGTTATTATTAGATGATTAAATGTTTAGAGAGAATGCTTATCATTCTAAATTCGTCTCAATTCCTCTTTCAATTCCTCACATTGATGCTTTGGCTTAGTTATTTAGCGGATGACTTCCTATAAAGATACAACATAGGCGATCAAGAAAACAAATTGAGAAGGAGAAATCTACATAACAATGGATTCAGAAGAATATTATGCAATAACGAATGTTGTAACAGTAGATTCTATAACAACAGATGCCATAACAGCATGTCAATATTAAAGATGAGGAAAATTCTAGAATAATCGATCTTGTAATATCATTACTATTAAAAATGTTGAAAATTTATCAGAGAAGATGCTATAAAAAATGTTATTATTGAAACTACTGAAATAGTGACCATTACAGTGGATGTTGTAATAATAAATGTTGTAACAACAGATTTTGTAACAATTGGGGGGTAGAAAGCCATTTCATCTTCCTTGCCCAAGCTTGAAAGTAGGAAGCCAAGGAGGTGTTTCTACCCCACAACACTACACCAACACTTGGGGGATAAAGAAAATAAATTGAGAAGCACAAACATAGGTAATAGAGGATTGAGAAGCAAATGTTGTAACAATGGATGTTGTAAGAGAAAATGTTGTAACAAGAGATGCCATAACAGATGCTATAACAATGAATTTTTTAACAACAAGTAATTTCATCTTGCTTGATAAAGCTTGAAAGTGGGAAGCCAAAGACGTGTTCCCTAATAACTTTGCATTTGTGTTATTCTTCTTTTGAGATGTGTGCAATAAAGATGTTGGTTTCTATCATTATCATATTTATCAATGTTGTGTGAATAGTTGAGAGACCTATTAATTTTATCTAAGAAACCTTAATGAAGCACTCCATAATCTATACATCTTATTTTCTTTCATTTCATGCTCTCTATTGTAGATCTAATGCATATATTTTTTTTTATCCCTATGCTTTAAACCTTGAATTTCTTTATGTTCTTCTCCTCATACTAGAATGCTAATTTTAAAGGATACAATCACAAAAAAGTAAGTCGATTGAATTTATGCATTAATTTCTCAAAAAACTAGTTCACATTGCTTCTACAAGTTTATCATCACCTACCCCAATTGTCTTATTGTTTTAGGATTAGTAAGGAAAAGATAGAGCTGGAATAGTGAGAAAACTTGTGACATAATCTAGAATGTAGGAAGAATTTTGTTTTGAAAACTAATCAAGTTGTATGTTAACCATACTCCCCATAGGACTAGAAAAGGAAGTGTCCTATAGAGTTTTGGGTCCTTTTTTTCTAAGATGGGCCTTCAATGTTCAAACAAGCTACAACACACGCCTACATCATAAATGTTCCTATTCTAATAGAAATGTCCCTACATATATGCGTAATTCATTTAATATATATATCACTACAAAAAAATTGTTTTAGATCTCAGTATACCCATGATCCTACCATATGGAAAATAATTGTTAAGGCAAGTGATAAGAATCAAGATCATCCCTAGTGCTAGCATTCATATTGATTTCTTCTCTAGGGCTTATGTCACAAACTCTGGGTCTTCCTCTATTGCAGCACACAAACACTAAGAACTCTCCATGACAATTAAATAGATGGAATAAGGAGTTTAATGTAGACAAAGACTTATCTTCCCTCTATATAGAGTAGGTGGCGGAGGCCAACATTGGTAAAGTGGAATAATTACACAAGCAATTTAATTTAATGCACAAGATAAGGTCTCCAAGTGAAGTTATCTCTCTCTAAGGTATACAGGACAAGAGACTAATTCTCACGTGGTGCACTCCCTAAGCATCGACTGCAAGTGTCAAGTGCTCCTCATCACAAGGCTTCCTGCTTTCCATGAAAATAATCCCATTCTCCTCAACACATCTATCTTGCGTCCATAATAAATCCCATGTAATGTGCTCTCAATCCAATCATCTATAATCAATGCCATGTAATCTAGTTTGTTGTGTATGGGTTATGTATTACATGGTGTTGTATCCCTCCTTTGTCCTAGGGTTTTTGGCAAAGGACTTGATAAAGCCACAATTGGTCATTGATTTCGAATTACTTGATGATAGTGGAAGGTTAGTGATTTATAAGGGTGCTATGACCAATGGGAGAAAAAAAGAACTCAGGCTACACATAAATAACAACACAACAAAAGAAATGAAAATTGACATATTAACATAACAATATCCAAGTTATTGAAGATCAACTAATGATACCTTATTCTCATTTAGATAAAAAAATCAAACCACTTTCTTTATTGTATCATATCAAATTCCAATTGTGATGGATAATGGCCATATTATTGCTCCTTCCAAAACATGGAAGATGGACAAGTTAAAATAATTAATATCCAATCATTTATTTTTTTGTACAAAATGAAAAACATATATAATTTTAGATATTTAATATACTTACAAATTTTCATGCTAAGGCTTCTAAATCTGTTTGCCCACTGTGATGTGCAACACGATATTTGGTAAGCTTGGACTTCAAGGCCTTATCTTGAAACATACACTAATTAAATATAATTATGCACCAGTAAAATATAAAAATCATTTAATGAATTTGAAATAATTTTATGGCCAAATTTAAATGCATGTATTCTCTCCTCATTAGATTTTCTGTGTGCATCTGCTCTATCATATGATTTCACGAGCTCTTTCCATACTTTCATGCTTACATAAATTGGCCTTCTTTTGGTTGTTAGCTGGGGAGGAATCTATTTTTTTCTTTTTCATTTGGTTGCAAGAAAATATCTTGCGTATTTTAGTCATTTGTCTTTTTACTTTTTGTACTGACGAACCTATCCCAAATTATGTTGGCATGTCATGGACGATTTCCTTTTGAAGGTGTATGCATATATTTGATAATGGAATATGTATATTCTCTTTGAAGCATTGAAGGCATGATTCCATCAACCTACAATTGAAAACTTCCCCTACATCCGTCATTCCAATTTCTCTAGAGACCATCATATTCTACCGTATTCTGTATCTACCCATGCAATATGCATAAGTACATGTACTAGTGGTGAAAGACATTTGTGTCCCAAGAGTGGGTAGGACATTGGACATCTCTATTCATTGTTCCACATTCTTAGAGGTTATTGTGATTGGTTTTCTTCTAGATCTTTTTCTCGATCTAGGAGTTGATGAATCAATAAATTCCCTTTGACAAGGTTTCTTTGGTTGGTCTATTTAAGTTCCTTTAGTATGTTCTTCCACATATTTTGAAGTAACGGACAATTCCATACCTTATATTTCATTCATTTATCTATCCCTAATATGGAATTCATTTAATCTTTCCGTTTCTCATTATCATGTCCCTATATATGTATAATAAAAATTTTGTTCTAAAATTAGAAATAAAAAATAAACCCTAATTTTTTCTTTCATAATTTTGAAACCAAAAACAAAAAGACATAATTCAAACAAGAAATTGAAACATATGCAAATCTATAAATTGATTATGAAATACCTCATTCTCACAAGAACCATATCCCTCTTCTCATTTCCCTCTGTTGTTGCTTGACATTTTTTGGCATCCTTGGGTGATTTGTTTTCGTCTACCATGTCAAAAATAATTTCTCCCTACATCTTGCTTCCTTCCCTCTAATTGTTTTGAATAGAATTAGTGCAAAATTGATGGATATGGGTTTGATTTTTGTCTTTGGTAGAGGGTGAATGAGATACACAAATTTATTTAGTGACTGCTAGAGGCCGAATCACAACCACAAATCAATTTTTTTTATTGAAACCCACAAAAGGGTAGTAGAGGTCTATCAATATATCTGCCCACCATAAAAAATGATATAATTTATTAGTTATTTTCTTTCATAGCCTCAACGAATTGTTCCAAATGTGGCCTATTCCAACTCTGCACACAACTTCAAAGCTTCATTGATTTTCAATTAGTGAGTATTAGAATGGAAATATAGTGAATGTACTAGAATGTTTTGGTTGAATAATCAAGATACATAATACGTTTATCCATTGTGCACGCCAATTATATATTGGCATTATTTTTTTTAATTTTTCTTTTTTCAATTTGTTCTCATCATTGTCATTTTTCACTTTGCAACATTGGTGTGGGAGGCTTCCATGTTATTGTCATTTTTTTATGAATTTTAATCTAATAGCAATATTGGATGTGCAATGTGCATAGGCACATGGGATGATAATAATAATAATAATAATAATAATAATAAGTATAATAACTATTATTATTATTTTTATTATTATTATTATAAATATAATAAATGTGCTTTAATGTCCGCCTAACAATGGTTTAATCAACCACATTTTTTAAGGTGGTTGTGCTAGTTAAATACCAATATTGGATGTTGCAATGTGCTAGGCACATGGGATAAGATGAAATGTTGGTTGAATGTAAATAACTATAAATGGTGTTTTGAACCTTCAATGAAGGGTATTCTATGTCATATTTTCCTAGCCCACTAATGAATTTGGTATGATTTCAAACTTTCTAATTTTATTTTAATAGCCAATGACTCATAATGTAACAATCCATTAATTATAGGCACATATACATATTTTCACCTTTAAAGGTTGTGTTTCTTAAGGATTATGTATACATGTGACACAAACATTTTCGATCCCCACTCACTCTTACTACTTTTAAACATGGATGTGGAATTTGAAAATATATCTCATCCACAAGTTTAAACTTATACTAATAATTTATTATATATTGAGTTCATTTAGAAGAGTTAAAATTAAAATTTCAAATAGTTATTCTCTAAGATATTGGGTTTCAAAGGATTTTTTTTAGTTGTCTTATCAGCTCATACAGGAAGTGCCTTTCAAAAAGCACCATAATGGTGTCCTGTTAAGATGCATAGAGCATCAGGATATAAAAATGGTATTAAAATATTTGCACAATGAACCAGTAGGTGAACACTTTGCAGGTAATACAACTGCACATAAAGTACTAAGGGTTGGTTACTATTGGCTCACTCTATTTAAGGACGCCCATGATTATGCTCAAAAGTGCCCAATATGTCAAAGATGCATTTGTCGAGATCCAAACTGAGTCACCCCACAATTACGAAGACCATTTGAGAATCATTTCCTATAGTGTGGATTAGATATACTTGTGAGATATTTCCACACTCATCGAAGCAACATCATTACCTTTTAAGAATGACATATTATCTTAGTCGATGAGTTGAAGCAGTTCCACTAAGGCATGTCTATGACTAAGAAGCCATCTAATTTCTAAAGCATAATATAGTAAGAAGGTTTGATGTTCTAATGTCCCTTGTCTTTGATTATGGAACTTGCTTTTCCTTATTCAAATTATATGAGTTTTCATTATCAAATGGTCTTCTTCTAAAGCATCCATTAAACCATTATCCAAACGGAAACGATTTAGCAATATCAAACAATAAAAACCTCATTTACATAATTAATAAAACTATAAAACCATCCTCCCAACTGGGGTAAAAATGTGATAAATATTTACTGTGATATGATTCAACTCCCCATGTATAGTTAAGGAAGTGGAACCAACCAGACAAGATGAGTCTCACCTTCCTAAGGAGCTACAAAACCTTCGGGAAGGCAACCAACCCTTCTAGGTGCCCCACTCCTAAGACAACTTGATGTATTTTAAACTAGACCCCCCGTCACACCCATAACAGACCTTCCATGTGACTGAGACCCTCCACTAATTCCCACAACAAGGCATCCATGTGTCTGTGGCCTCTTTTAGGTAGTTTTGTCCTAGCGACCCCAAACTTTGAGCCACTTTTTTGGGGCTAGGACTTAGGCCTCTCCCCAAAACTTCATGAAACATCTAAAATTGATAAATAACATTGAAAGAAGGATAATAATGCTAAATATTTAATAGGGACTTGAAGTGACCCCTACTAGTCAGGGCAAAGATTTCGTCAAACATATCAGAACATGAAATCTATAGGTCATAACAATAGATCTGAGCATAGGGTCTCATACTTATCTGAGAATCATCAAGAAGGGCTAATGGTTCGACTGAATAGTTTCATTGTTATCTATTAGGTCATTCATTTATTAATATTTCATCTACTAACCAAAACACGATGATATCCATACATGGAATTGACCATAAAATATGTTTATAACCAGTAAATAGCTAGAGATATATCAATAATGGAACAACAACTAAAGCCACATAATGATAAGCACATTTACTCACGAGATACCAAATAAAAAGGATCTATTATTAACACATGCAAATCCAACCAAGTCAGGGACTTCCGGCTACCACTCGAACATAGAGTGGGCTGAACCAAATATCTCTTTCAGCAAATCAACCCCATGCCATGTTCCAATCATGAATGTGATATCTCATGAGATAGCCAAAACAAAACCAAACTAGGGCTTCAAAATTCCAAACCACCTCAACCATCAACCAATGATTTCACCTCAAGGTTGTGCATCACTAACCATCACCACATAGGTCTCTACCCCAGTTGTCTAAGGCTCTAGAGTGTTTGTTCCAACAAAGTCTTCCACGACTAACAACTCAACACAGTATTGTTTTTGGGATCCATAGTGCTTTTCGAAATAGGGATTCTAGAACTAGTAACTCAACACACCAAGGTCTCCAGAGCATTTATCCAACCAAGGATTTTAGGAATAGTAACTCAACACAAGTTGTTATAAGGATTCCACAATGTTTCTTTAACCATGTCTCCAAGAAATAATAAATCAACCTATAACCATAAGGAACATGAGCACCAACCAAAAAAGAAAAGGAAACACCCACAAGACCATGACTATTTAGTTAATGGAAAGGCTAGGCAAAACCATTCTCAATCCAAGAAATAATGCATGCCAATCATAGAGCATAACCATGAAACCATATGCATTTTGTATGTAGGCCAAAACTAACAAGGAAATCATACATGCAATTTGGTACGTATAAGAAAAAACCACTATAGTTGTTTATATTATTGTCCTCTTACACTCTCCTGCTTTTCCTTTGCCTCATTGCTCCAGGTCCCAAGTAAGCCACACTTCTCCAGGAGTGATCCAAGAAAACTCTAAGTGTCCATGATTAAGAGAGAGAGAGAATAAAAGAGCGAGATCCAAGATAAATCTGGAAAAAGTTGTGTACTAATCCTCAAAATCATTTTTATTAATGAGGCCTTTATTTTCTTCATTTTCCATAATTTTCGTTCAATTTCCTCCTCACATGCAACCTGTGACCTTTTGAATTCCTTTTCTTATACTTTCCATTATTTTCATAAATAAAATGACAAGGAATGTCTCATGTCTTTCCAAAGCCTTTGCCATTTCCTTTTCCAATTTCCATAGCCATTTATTAATCACAAGTGATCACCATCACTATTTTTTTCCCAAATTAAACATGGAATACGTGTCCCATGACCTTGGTTGTTATTTTTCGTTTACTAACTTTATTACATGGATTTTTGACTGGGTCGGTTATGAAACCCTCCTCCTTGAGGGAACACTGTCCTCAATGTTCAATGACACCTACAACTAGAAACACAGTTGAAAAGACATCGTATTGGCCATCGAGCTTTATAACTTAGCTCGTTGCATTATTTACAATGAACAACACGATGGAAATAAAACCAATATGACAAACATAGCAACATAACAAAATGAAAACCATACCACTTATTGGAGATTTATAACACAACTCATGATGGTATTTACATCCATATACATATATACATATACCAAAAATCACACCAAATAATATACCAAAAGAAATTTTCTCAACCAACGAAAAGAGAAGGATACACAACTCGCATATTATTATTCATCTCCCATGTAGATTCATTGGACCCAAAGTGCTTCCACTACACTTTAACCTGCTCGATTTCTTAGTTTTAGAGCATGAGCATACTTCTATGCAAAATTCACTAAGGTTTCGATTGGAATTCTCCTTATGGATCCACCTGCGATACAAAGGAGTAAATAATATGATCAACATCTTTAAAATACTTCTTAACCAATGATATATGGAATACATCATGGACTTTCACTATTAGAGGTAGTGCGAGTCGATAGGCTAATGGTCCAATCCTCCCTAGACTCTTGAAAGGCCCAAAATACCAAGGTTCTAGCTTGGAACATGATCCAATTCTCAAGGAGCTCTTATTAGGATTGATGCATAAGTACACATGTTCCCCAACCTATAATTCCTTTAACATCTTGTTCCGATCTGCATAACTCTTATGTCTATCCTATGTTTCTTTCATATTCTTCTTGATTACGTGTATTTCTGGTTCCATCTCTACCAAAATGTCTAGTCCTATCA
The DNA here is from genome assembly GCA_000404065.3 of Pinus taeda. Classification (NCBI taxonomy): domain Eukaryota; kingdom Viridiplantae; phylum Streptophyta; class Pinopsida; order Pinales; family Pinaceae; genus Pinus; species Pinus taeda. Next base: position 145,292 of record APFE030461165.1, on the reverse strand, counting down.
ACACCATGTTTATTGGATCACTCCAAACTATCAGAGTATTAGAATTCTTCCTATTGAGTGCCTCAAACATACTCATCCTCAAATACTCTTGACACCAATTTTTATGAGAGAAGTAGAAGAGTGGAAGATAACCTTTCCACTTTTGATTCTAATGAATGTTGTACATTCTCAAGATTTCCTCCGAAATCTTATCAACCCTCTCTGTTTTTCCATCTACCTGCAGATGATAAGTTGTAGTAAAGGCCAACTATGTACCTAGTCCTACAAACAACTCTTTCCAAAACCTAGAAGTGAACTTGGCATCTTTTTCTGATATGATCTTCTTTGGTACACCATGACACCTCACTATATCTCTAATGAAGACCTATCTTACATAATTAGCTCAATAAGTAGAATTCACTGGAGTAAAGTGTGCTACCTTTTTTAATCCTTCCACCACAACCATGATAGGATCACATTGTCTAGATGTCCTCGAAAATCTATAATGAAATGCATGTAAATGACCTCCCATTTCCAGTTTGGAATCAAAGTGGATTGTAGTAACCCACCTAGATGCTTGCACTCTACTTTTACCTATTGACAATCCAAGAAACTAGCCACAAACTCTACCACTTCCTTCTTCAAATTTAAAAAATAATAGAACTTCTTCACCACTATCAATGCATTTTGATATTTTGGGTGACTTGAATATAGTTGAACATGGAGTTCCCTCGGGATAGGCTTCTTGCAATCATTTTCATTTGACGCATATATCCTTTCCTTAAATTTAACCAAACCATCTCTTGTGATATGATAGTCTACATCTTGATCACCTATACCTTGTTGTAACATATGGATAAGTTCCTTATACTTGTCATCTAGTTGTCCTACTTGTAAGATCTGATCCTATAAATATGGCCGATAGATGCTTATAGCTACTATGTGATTTTCCTATACTCTCCTCCTAAGAGCATATTCCACCATGTTCTCTTTCCATTTAATGTAATTGATCTCAAAGTAAAACTTACTAATTGTGACTAACCATCTAGCTTTCTTGGCATACAGATTTGGTTGGTCTAACAACTATCTCAATCCATTGTGGTCGCTCATTAGTAGAAAACTCATACAATATAGAGTAGTCAATAATATGATCAACATCTTTAAGATACTTCTTAACCAATGGTACATGGAATAAATCATGGAATTTCATTGTCAGAGGCAGTGCAAGTTGATAGGCTAATGGTCTAATCCCCTCTAGACTCTTGAAAAGTCCACAATACCAAGGTTCCATCTTCGAACATTATTCAATTTTTAAGGAGATCTTCTTGGGATTGATGCACAAGTACACATGTTCCCCAACTTAAAATGCCTTAAACATCTTGTTCTGATCTGCATAAATCTTATATCTATCTTGTGTTTCTTTTAGATTCTTCTTGATTACCTACATTTCCTGTTCCATCTTTACCAAAATGTCTAGTCCTATCAACACCATGTTTACTGGATCACTCCAACTGATGGGAGTATTAAAATTCTTCCCATTGAGTGCCTTAAATAGACTCATCCTCAAATACTCCTCATATTGAATGTTATGAGTGAACTCAATGAGTGGAAGATACTCTTCCCACTTTTTCTTCTAATGAGTGGTTTAGATTGTCAGCATGTCCTCCAAAATCCTATTGACCCTCTATGTTTTTCCATCTATCTGTGGATGATACATTGTACTAAAGGCCAACTATGTACCCAATCCTACAAACAACTATTTCCAGAACCTAGAAGTAAAAATGGCATTTTTTCCTGATACGATCTTCTTTGGGACACCATGCCACCTCATTATATCTCTGATGAATACCTATCTTACATCATTAGTTGAGTAAGTAAAATTCACTGGAATGAAGTGCACTACCTTTGCCAACCTTTCCACCACAACCATGGTAGAATCACGCTGTCTATATGTCCTCGAAAAAAATATAATGTAATGCATGTAAATTACCTCCCATTTCCTCTCTAGAACTGAAATAAATTGTAGTAATCCACCTGGATGCTTGCACTCTTCTTTTACCTATTGACAATCCAAGCACCTAGCCACAAACTCTGCCACTTTCTTCTTCAAATTTGACAAATAGTAGAACTTTCTCACCACTTTCAATGTCTTATGATATTTTGGGTGACCTGAATATAGTTGAACATGAAATTCCCTCAAGATAAGCTTCTTTAGATCAATGTCATTTGATGCATAGATCCTATCCTAAACCTTACCAAACCATTTTTCATGAGACAATAGTCTCCATCTTGATCACCTATACACTATTGTAACCTATGCATAATTTCCCTATACTTTTCATCTCGTTTCCCTACCGGCAAGGTATGATCTTGTAAATCTATCCCATAAACACTCATAGCTGCTACATGACTTTCCTATACTCTCCTCCCAAGAGCATCTGCCACCTAGTTCTCTTTCCCTTTAGTGTACCTGATCTCAAAGTAAAACTCATTAATTGTGACTAACCATCTAGCTTTCCTAGCATTCAAATTTACTTGGTCAAGCAAGCATCTCAATCCATTATGGTCACTCATCAGTATAAACCTCCTACAATATAGAACAATCAATAATATGATCAACATCTTTAAAATACTTCCTAAGAATGATACATGGAATACATCATCGAATTTCATTCTCGGAGGCACTGCAATTCGATAGGGTAATGGTACAATCCTCTTTGGACTCTTGAAAGGTTCACAATACCTACGTTCTAGCTTGGAACAAGATCCAATTCTCAAGGATCTCTTCTTGGGATTGATGCACAATGTACCCCAATCTAAAATTCCTTAAACATCTTGTTCTGACCTGCATAACTCTTATGTCTGTCCTGTGTACTTTTCGATTCTTCTTGATTACCTACATTTTCCATTCCATCTATACCAAAATGTTGAGTCCTATCAACAACATGTTTACTGGATCACTCCAACAGATGGGAGTATTACAATTCTGCCCACTGAGTGCCTCAAATAGACTAATCCTCAAATACTCCTGATACCCGTTGTTACGAGTGAACTGAATGAGTGGAATATATTCTTCCCACTTTCACTTCTAATGAATAATGCACATTCTCAACATGTCCTCCAAAATCATATCGACTCTCTCTACTTGTCCATCGATCTGTGGATGATAAGATGTACTACATGCCAACTATGTACCCAATCATGCAAACAACCCTTTCCAGAACTTAGAAGTGAACTTCACATCTTTTTCTGATACAATCTTCTTTGGTACACTGATCCAGGTGACTCCAGACACATGCAAAATTCCAAGAGGACTCAGAAAGGGTCAAAATTCAAAGTGGTCAGAACACTCCCAAACCAATACAAAATTGAGGTGCTTATCGCCATGATTCCAATGGTGTGAACAAAACTCAAATCCGAGCTCGTATGAGAGAGACAGAGCTAGTCAAATTTTAGGGTTGACTTTGCCAAGTGGCAGGGTTAATAGACCTAGAAATTGTACCAACAGCGGTTGTCAAAATCCAGTCGCTGGTGGCAGGTGAAATCATTTCTTCTTTAATTCGCCTAATAACCTCTACATTTGACAATTAAAAAAAAAGGCTTACGGTTATGAATTTAAAAAAAAAAGGCTGACGATTATATGCATGGGGGGGGCAGGCCACCAACCCCGCCACCCATATTAACATAACATACATTATTTATGGGCTGAAGAGAATTGAACCTGCCTGGCCACGTGGTCAGCCTGCTCCACAGGTGGCCCAACCCAAAACACATCAATGCAACAACCCATTTAATACACTAACACATGAAAACCACGCCATTACAAAATCAATTAACCATTGTTTAAAATAATACAATGCGCCAAAAATTAGTGAACCATAAAATCAAACACTGTGTACTTTTTGAGGGGTCAGGATTTGATCCCCCTACCTTCCGCCTCATCACCTCTGCTTTAACCAACTCGCCCAAATAGATTTCTTCTTGTTTCCACGGGAAAAAGTTTATATAACCCTTCAGTTCATTTTGACAATGATGGGAGAATGAGGAACAAAGAGAGGAACCGAAAATGAGGTTTTGAGTAGTGAAAGAATGAAGCAGTTCTAGATGGAAAAATGATGGCACCCTTTTCGAGACAAAATTTTACAGAGAACCTTAAGATAGCAAAAGGATTCCTTGGGAGGTAAAAATTATTTTTATCAGAATGTAATCAAGTTTACAATCATTTTTCTTATATTTTTGCAAGGAACACAATGGTGAGGTTGGATTTGCCCTTTGAGCAGTAGACTTGCAGATTCCTAGCAGAGGAGAATCTTCAAGAATCTTGAGGGAATCTTTATAGATTCCTTGGACGCTAAATTTTTCAAAAGTCAGAATGTAGCTAACTTTATACTCATTATTCTTAGAATTTCACAAGGATCTCAATGGCAAGATCAGAATTTTGATATGAGAAGGAAATCTTTAGATGATTTGGAGGAGGGAATCTTTGAGGAATCTAGGGGGAATCTATAAGATTCCTATAGCCCTAGATTTTCACTTTGTCAAAATTTAGAAATTTGACAGTTGATTTTAAACTATTTGATGCCACGAATCTGATGGTGTAATCATATTTTCCATTTGATCATTCCATTTTTTGGCCACTTTTCAAAGTGAAGTGTAGGTGTCATCATTCAATGTGTGAGTAGTCATTTCCATGATATTTGACGCCACGATATTGATGGCCTAGCTAGATCCAATAGTCTATCATCCTCTTCTTTACATAACTCCTTGATGTGACGTATATGTAGTGTGATCATGTACTTCTTTTTCTATTTGCTTGAGATGCATTGTGCTGTATAGATCCTTGTTTGACGTTTGATGTGGGATCTTGTTTTGTTCTTGATGTGTGATGTACTTATTTTCATGTTTTGATTGAGATGCTTTTGTCACCATGTTGATGGGATACTCATGTGTCGCCATGTATGTTTGAATTAAGATCCCTTTGATGACATGTTGGCGGGATGCTCATGATTACCATACATGAAATTATGTCACGCTATTGTTTTGTGAATAAGAGTTCCTGCAGCAAAACATATCCTAGAACCACTCCTATGTGAGGGCATATTCCTTGAAGGATAGAGAAAACAAATTCATGTACATCATCAATCTTTCTAGCACTTAATGCAACATCCTACACATCTTGACAGCGGGGCCCAGAAACATAGCCCACACTGGACAAACTTTGTTATTAATGTCTTGTGTTTTATGTTGTTGATTCTTGTCATGTTCCTTCTTCTTTAAAACATGCATATATGTTCCTTTATGTTCTTTTAAATGCATTTCTAAAAAAATCACAGAAGTAAGAGATCTTTGTTAAATTTAGGAGTTGAGAGAACTCGGATCAAGTTTGGTATCAGAGCGGTCTTTCTGTGGATGTGAATTGTGAGCGTGAACAATTGAGCGTGCAACGATGGAGCCTGAAAAAGAGATGTATGATACCATGCACAAAATTTCCCAAAAGGTGGAAATAATGTACAAAGCTCTACAAAAATAGAGAGAGGAAAAGCAGCAAGTCAAACTTTAGTTGCGAGCCATAGAAGAGGCACTGGAAGAACTGAAGCACAACAACAAGAGTCTTCAAGCAAATAACGCTAAATTGAAGATGCTTCCACAATGAGAGAAAGAGGAGAAACAAAGTTTGCTACGACAACTGTAAGTAGGGACGAGGCCTTGGAAAAGTTGTAGCATGACCCATGTGAGGTAAAAAGTAATTCTTTGGCTTCATGTATGTCTCCTCATGATGATTTTTCTGTTTTTTAAAATCATACCACTGGAATTGGCTCTAAACTTTTGAAGAAAATGGGATATGAAGGAAAAGGCTTGGGAATTAATGGCAAAGGCATTGTCAACCCCATGAAGGTAGAGGAATTACCCCAACATGCAGGACTTGGGTATGTCTGGAAGGAAATTAGGGAATGCGCCAAGACAGCTAGTGAACGACTAATAACAGATGATGAGAAGTCCTTATCAGTTCTTTTCAAATTGAAAGAAGAGGTAAAATATGCTGATTTCCCTTTAGTTTCATCTTTAGATAGTATGATTTCTATTGGAGATGTGGAGATACAAATTACAGGGAAAAACATGAGGCTCCCTACCAGGATGAGGTACAAGGAGGAAGAGAAAGTTGGTGTTAATAACCAAGTAATTACTCAGTCATTGGAGGTTATGCAGAGACCTTGATTTGTAGGCTTGGGATATACTGAAGGAGAATGCTTGAAGGTGTGAGATGCTTCTGAGACATCGTTGAAATCATCAAGGAAAGAGAATAATGGGAACACATCCCCATCATCCCATGGAAGTTCCCATTGCAAGGAAAGAGCTTAGACAAGCACTCATCACCACAATTACACTAGAGAGAACAAGGAAAGGTATAACAAGTCTCGATATTAGAATGTTCACTTCAATTACAATTATGTTGTTAATAATGAACATAAAACATGGCATCGAAGAACATGTACATTTTGTGGTTTACCTAACCATGCATTTATTGAGCAATGGAAGAGAATGGTAGCACGAAAAAGGATGAGGCGTGGAAGAACCTCTCAACAGTAGGCAAAGAAGAAACATGTTAAGCGGATTTGGAGGAAGAAGACCTATTGCAATAATTGTAATTGAGGTGGCCATCAAAGAGACACCTGTTGGAGGCTCCATCTAGAGCAGCGCCTTAAAGGAAAATCATTAGTGCATGAACCAGGTGAAGCAGTTGTTTGACAAGAAAAACCACCATAGGGAGATGACCCATTCACATCGGTAAGTGAAAAATGTTTTCTAGATATGTTAGCTTGTCATAACCATGATTTTGTAAATCATATGTTGCATTTTAAAATGTAAAAGAGATGATGTGTTTTCCATCACTTGTTAAGCAACAGTGATGTCTGGCATTATTTTATGTTGCATTTTAAACTATGAAAGCAATGTTGTGTTTCCAACACTTGTTAAAGGAACAATAGTATTTGGCCTTATTTTTGTAAATCATATGTTGTAGTGATAATGAAATTTCCATCACTTGTTGAAGCAACGATAGTATGTTGGCCTTGTTCTCATAGCTGGGGTATTCTTTCCATTTTGATGTAAACTTGACCACAGAGTATGTGTTACAAACTCGTGGCAAGTATGGGATGCTTGGGTCATTAGTTGGTCATGTGAGTTAAGAATGTAATTTGCAGAAATGTACTACAGGTTTGCAGAGGTGGCAGGTGTCGGCTCATCGCTTATGGCTTTGAAGGTCAAAGGTGAAGGAGAAGGAAAGGTGACTTATCATGCACTTGTAAATGCAAACAAGGTACAAAGAAGTTGCGAATTATTTTCATGTTTTTGGAGGACCAAAAGCTCCTCAGTGGGGAGGATTGATCTAGGTGGCTCCAGACACATGCATAAGTCTGAGAGGACTTGGAAAGGGTCAAAATTAAAAGTGGCCAGAATGCTCCCATAGCATTAGCAGATCAAAGTGCCCATTGACCTGATTCCAACGGTGTGAACGACACTCAAATCTGAGCTCGTATGAGGGAGATAGAGCCAGTCATAGTTTATGGTTGACTTTTCCAAGTGGTAGGGTTAATGGACATAAAAATTGCACCGACAGCGATTGTTGGAATCCGGTCACCTGCAGCAGGAGAAGTTGTTGCCTCTTTAATTCGCCCAATAACCTCTAGGTTCAAGAATTAAAAAAACGGTTTACGATTATGAATTTTCAAAAACATGGCTGATGGTTAAGTGTATGCGGGGGTGGGCCACCAACCCCGCCACCCATATTAACATAAGATACATTATTTATGAGTCGGCAAGAAGCGAACCCACCCAGCCATATGGCCGGCCCGCTCCATGGGTGACCCAACCGAAAACACGTCAATGCAACAACCCATTTAATACACCAACACATGAAAACTGTGCCATTCCAAAATCAATTAACCATTGTTTAAAATAATACAATGCGCCATAAAATCAAACACTATGTAGTTTTGGAGGGGTCAGGATTTGATCACCCAACCTCCTGCATCATTGCCTCTACCTTAACCAACTTTCCCAAATAGATTTCATGTTATTTCCACCTGAAAACATTTATATAATCCTTCAGTTCATTTGCACATGGTGGCAGAGCAGGGAACGAAGAGAGGAACCGAGAACAGGGTTTTGAGCAGTGGAACCATGATGCAGTGCTAGGAGGCAAAATGATGGCATGCGTTTTGAGACAGAATTTTGTGTAGAATCTTAAGATTCCAAAAAGATTCCTTGGGAGGTAAAAATTAGTTTTATCAGAATGTAATCAAGTTTAGAGTCATTTTTCTCAGTTTTTGCATGGAATGCAATGGTGAGGTTGCACTTTCCTTTTGAGTAGCAGATTTGCAGATTCCAAGTGGAGGAGAATCTTCAAGAATCTTGAGGGAATCTTCCAAATTCCTTGGAGGATGAATTTTCCCAGAGTCAGAATGCAACCAACCTTATACTCATTCTTCTCACAGTTTCGCAAGCATGTCAATGGCGAGATCAGAATTTTGATATGAGCAAAAGATCTTTAGATGACTCGGAGGAGGGAATCTTTGAGGAATTTAGGGGACACTAAAAGATTCTTGTAGCCCAAGATTTTCACTTTGTCAAAATTCAAAAATCTGACAGTCAATTTTACGCTATTCGATGCCACAAATATGATGGTGTAATCAAATTTTCCATTTGATCATTCCATTTTTTAGCCACTTTTCAAAGTGGAGTGCACGTGTCAGCATTCAATGTGTGAGCAGTCATTTCCATGATATTCGACGCCACGAGATTGATGGTAAGCTAGATATAGCAATTTATCATCCTCTTCTTGAGATAAATTCTTGATGTGAGGTATATGTAGTGTGATCATGTACTTCTTTGTCTCTTTCCTTGAGATGCATTGCGCTGTATAGATCCTTGTTTGATGTTTGATGTGGGATCTTGTTTTTTTCTTAATGTGAGATGTACTTATTGTCATGTTTTGATTGAGATCCTTTTGTTGCCATGTTGATGGGATACTCATGTTTCACCATGTACGTTTGAATTGGGATCCCTTTGATGGCATGTTGGTAGGATGCTCATTATTACCATACGTGAAATTATGTCACACTCATAGGAGTCCTTTTGTGAATGAGAGTTCCTATTGTGAAACATCTCATGGAGCCACTCCTATGTGAGGGAATATTCCTTGCATGATAGAGAAAACACATTCATGTACATCATCACTCTTTCTAGCACTTAATGTAGTGGCCTACACCATCTTGACACTAAGGCCTGGAGTCGTAGTCCACACTAGACAAACTCTATTATCAACGTCTTGTGTTTTATGTTGTTGATTATTATCATGTTCCTTCTTCTTTATAACATGCATATATATTATTTATGCTATTTTAAATCCAATTCCAACAACATAACGGATGTAAGAGATCTTGGTTAAATCCGGGAGTTGAGACAATTCGGATCAAGTTTGGTATTAGAGCGGTCTTTGGGTGGATTTGAATTACGAGTGTGAACAATGGAACATGCAACAATGGAGGATGGCAAAGCGATGTATGAGACCATGTTCAGAATTTCCCAGAAGGTGGAAATGTGTATGAAGCTCTACAAAAGGACACAGAGGAAAAGAAATGAGTGCAGCTTTAGTTGTGAGCTAGAGAAGAGGCCCTAGAAGAATTGAAGCACAACAACCAGAGTCTTCAAGCAGATAACACTGAATTGAATATGCTTCCATAGGGAAATAAAGAGGATAAACTGAATTTGCTAGGAAAACTTTAAGCTAAGGATGAGGCCTTTGAAAAGATGCAGCATGACCCATGTGAGGTAAGAAGTAATTCTCTCATTTCATGTATGTCTCCTAATGATGGTTTCACTATTTTTGAAAATCCTACTAGAGGAATTGGATCCAAACTATTGAAGAAAATGGGGTATGAAGGAAAAGTCTTGGGAATTAATGGCCAAGGCATTGTCAACCCGATCAAAGTAGAGGAATTAGCCTGTCAGGGAGGACGAGTATGTCAAGAAGGAAGTTGCGGAATCTGCCAAGATAGCCAGTGAACCACCAACAACAGATGATGTGAAGCCCTCGTTATTTCTTTCCAGATCGATAGAGGAGGTAAAATATGTTAATTTCCCTTTAGTTTCATCTTCACATAGTATGATTTCTATTGGATATGTGCAGATACCAATTACAGGGGAAAACATGCGGCTCCTTACTAGGATGAGGTACAACGAGGAAGAGGAACTTGGTGTTAATAACCAAGGCATTACTTAGTCAATGGAGGTTGTGCAGAGACATCAATTTGTAGGCTTGGGATATACTGAAGGAGAATGCTCGAAGGTGTTAGATGCTTCTGAGACATCGTTGAAATTGTCGAGGAAAGAGAATGATAGGAACACATCCCCATCATCCCATGGCAGTGCCAATTGTAGGGAAAGAGTTGAGGCAAGCTCTCATCACCATAATTACAACAAAAACAACAAGGAAAGGTATAACAAGTCTCGATATTAGAATGTTCACTTCAATTACAATCATGTTGATAATTATGAACATAAAACATGGCATCGAAAAAAATGTATGTTTTGTGGTTTACATAACCATACATTTTTTGAGTGCTGGAAGAGAATGGCAGCAGAAAAAAGGATGAGGCATGGAAGACCCTCACAACAGCATGAAAAGAAGAAACATGTTAAGCAAATATAGAGGAAGAAGACCTATTATAGTCATTGTGACAGAGGTGGCCATCAAAGAGCCGCGTGTTGTAGGCTCCATCTGGAGGATCGCCTTAAAGTAAAAGAGTCGGTGCACGACTAGGTGAAACAATTGTTTGACAAGCAAAACCACCATAGGGAGATTACCCATTCACATCGATAAGTGAAAAATGGTTTCTAGATATGTTAGCTTGTCATGGTCATGCTTTTGTAGATCATATGTTGAATTTTAAAATGTAAAAGTGATGATGTGTTTTCCATCACTTTTTAAGCAACAATGATGTCTGGCATTATTTTGTGTTGCATTTTAAACTGTGAAAGTGATGTTGTGCTTCCATCACTTGTTAAAGGAACAATAGTATTTGGCTTTATTTTTGTAAATCATGTGTTTCAGTGATGATGTCTTTTCCATCACTTGTTGAAGCAACAATGATATGTTGGCCTTGTTCTCATAGCTGGGGTATTATTTCCATTTTGATGTAAACTTTACAACAAAGTATGTGTTACAAAATTGTGGAAAGTATGGGATTGTTGGGTCACTAGTTGGTCATGTGAACTAAGCATGTAATTTGCAGAAATGTACTATAGGTTTGCAGAGGTGACAGGTGTCAGTTCATCGCTTATGGCTTATAAGAACAAAGGTGAACGAGAAGGAAGGGTGACTTATGAGACACTTGTAAGTGCGGACAAGGTACAGAGGAGTTGCAAATTATTTTTCAAGCTTTTGGAGGACCAAAACCTCTTCAATGAGGAGGATTGATCCAGGTGACTCTAGACACATGCAGAAGTCCAAGAGGACTCAGAAAGGTTCAAAATTCAAAGTGGTCATAACACTCCCAAAGAAGTGCTAGATCGAAGTGCTTGTCACCATAATTCCAACAATGTGAATGAAACTCAAATCCGAGATCGTTTGAGGGAGATAAAACCAGTCACAGTTCAAGGTTGACTTTGCCAAGTGGTAGGGTTAATGGACCTATGAATTACACTGACAGTGGTCGTTGGAATCTGGTCACAAACGGTGGGTGAAATTGTTACCTCTCTAATTCGCCTAATAACCTCTAGGTTCGAGAATTAAAAAAAAAACGCTTATAATTAGCAATTTAAAAAAAAATGCTGACAATTATATGTATGGGCGGGCGGGCCACCAACCCTGCCACCCATATTAACATAACATCCATTATTTATGGGTCAGCGGGAATCAAACCCACCTAGCAACGTGGCTAGCGTACTCCATGGACTGCCCAACCCAAAACACATTAATGCAACAACCCATTTAATACACCAACACATGAAAACTGTGCCATTTCAAAATCAATTAATCGTTGTTTAAAATATTACAATGCGCCAAAAGTTATTGTGCCATAAAGTCAAACACTGTGTATTTTCAGACGGGTCAGGATTTGATCAACCAACCTCCCACCACGTTGCCTCCGCCTTAACCAACTCACCCAAATAGATTTCTTGTTATTTCCGCCAGAAAACATTTATATAAGCCTTCAGTTCATTTGCACATGGTGGCCAAACTGGGAACGGAGAGAGGAACTGAGAAAAGGGTTTTGACTAGTGGAACCATGCAACAATTCCAGGAGGGAAAATGATGACACACTTTTCAAGACAGAATTTTACGGAGAATCTTAAGATGCCAAAATGATTCCTTGGAAGGTAAAAATTATTTTTATCAGAATGTAATCAACTTTACAATCATTTTTCTCAGATTTTCATAAGGAATGGAATGGTGAGGTTGGATTCAAATTTTGAGTAGAAGATCTCCAAATTCCAAGCAGAGGAGAATCTTCAAGGATCTTGAGGGAATCTTCCAGATTCCTTCGAGGCTGAATTTTCTTGGAGTTAGAATGAAACCAACTTTTTACTCATTCTTCTCAGAATTTCACAAGGATCTCAACAGAGAGATCAAAATTTTGATCTAAGCAACAAATCTTCAAATGACCTGGAGGAGGGAATCTTTAAGGAATCTAGGGGGAATATAAAAAATTTCAGTAGCCCCAGTTTTTTACTTTGTGAAAAATCAGAAATTTGACAGTCGATTTTAGGCTATTCGATGCCATGAAACTAATGGTGTAATTGGATTTTCCAGTTGACCATTCCACTTTTTGGCTACTTTTCAAAGTGGAGTGTAGGTGTCAACATTCAATGTGCGAGCAGTCATTTCCATGATATTCAATACCACGAGATTGATGGTATAGCCAGATCCAGAAGTTTGTCAGCCTCTTCTTGAGATAACTCCTTAATGTGAGGTATATGCAATTTGATCATGTACTTCTTTGTCTCTTTGTTTGAAATGCATTATGCTGTATAGATCCCTGTTTGATGTTTGATGTGGGTTCTTGTTTTGTTCTTGATGTGAGATGCACTTATTTTCATGTTTTGATTGAGATACTTTTGTCGACTTGTTGACGGGATACTCATGAGTTGCCATGTATGTTTGAACTGAGATCCCTTTGATGGCATGTTTGCGGGATGCTCATTATTATCATACGTGAAAATATGTCAGCATGATAGGAGTCCTTTTGTGAATGAGAGTTCCTGCAGCGGAACATCTCATGGAGCCACTCATGCGTGAGGGAATATTCCTTGCATTATAGAGAAAACACATTCATGTACATCATCACTATTTCTAACACTTAATGCAGCAACCTACACCATCTTGACACCAGGGCCTAAGATGTATTCCACATTGGACGAGCTTCATTCTCAACAGCTTGTGTTTTATGTTCTTAATTCTTATCATTTGTAGAATTGAGGCTTCTGTGATTCACCATAGTTGTGAGAAGAGCTTCGGCGTAAATCACATGAAAAATACCTTTGTCGACGCGTTTCAAACCAACTAGTGTGGTTCATCGTCAGGACAAGCTGAAGAAACAGATCTAGCCTAGCAGGTTAAATAGATTGAGCAGAGACTCCAACGGCTACATAACAGCTATATTTGACTCTAGGACCAAGGTCAAAATTATATTAATAAATTTAATCTTATTGTTATTTTTATAATATTAAGGTAATAATATAATATTTTATTTCTAGAGATAAGATAAATTAGGTATGATTAATAAATGAGCGAATGTTATCAAAAGAAATTTACTTGTTTAAATAATATTAATGGTTATTTTAAAAATTACTTATTAAATTATTGTTGTTTGAATGACTTCTTTTGAAAGAATAATTTAAGTTATATAAAATAATAAATTTAATCTTACTATTAAATTATTATTGTTTGAATGAATAATTTAAGTTATATATATTAATAAATCTAATCTTATTATTATTATTATAATATTAAGATAATAATATAATATTATATTTCTAGAGATAGGAGAAATTAGGTATGATAGATAAATGAACAAATATTACCAAAAGAAAATTATTTATGTAAATGACATAATATTATAGGTTATTCAAAAATTACAATTAAATTTAATAATTGTTGAATGACTTCTCTAGAATGATAATTTAAGTTATATAAATAATTATATATTCTTATTAAGTTATTAACTAAATATATCTATATATATATATGTTTTATTTATTGAGGAATATAAAATTGATCTTAAGGGTTAGTTTGACTAGTAAAAAAGAAAATAAATTAATTTATTTCTAGATATAATATCTACGTATATATATAAGTTATCATTATGCTGATTGGTTATCATAGCTGAAAATAAGAGGCTAAAGGTAGCACTCATCAATAAGACTAGACCTAAGAATACATTTAATTTAGATATATTAATACTAATAACCTAATGAATTAAATAATAAACTACTAAAACTGGAAAAGGACTGTTATCAGTGATTAAATCTACCTAAAAAATAGATTAATACTTTATATATATATTAATGAAAATAATCATAAATAGATACTGGAGGAACCCAAAAAATAGGGAAGAACACAACGCTGCCAATGATGTATATTTTTATAAACTTGGAAGGACTACAGTCAAGGACACACCCAGGATGAGCAGAGGGGCGGGGGGGAAGAAACCCTAAGACGACAGGGCAGGGATCCAACTTCTACTGACCTTCCACCCATCATCTCTGTTGAGATTGATGGGTCTACGCTCAATTTCAATAGCTTCCCTTAACTTGCGATGATGGAACCGATCCACCCTAGCAATGACTTTGGCCTCCTCTATGCAGACATGATGTTTAGTCTTGTCCACATGCTCTGCTAAAGCAGAGGACTTTGTTCTTCCATGCTTCAGGTCCGCTGCATGTTCGCAAATTCTCTGCTGGATGGAGCGCCCTGTTTCCCCTATATAGGGTGTCCCACAAGAGCAAGGAATTAAATAAACACCCTTCATGTCTTTGGGATTAACAGGATCTTTCACAGACCGAAGGGAATTACGAATGGTTCTGAGGGGCCTGAAGGTTGAGGGAATATCAAACTTTCTAAGGATCCGAGCAATCCTATCAGTGGTCCCTTCGATATATGGAAGATGGACACCTGGATGGCGCTCCTTAGGCTCTTTCTTAGTAAACACTTTTTTGGAAGCAGTAAGGAAGGCCTTTCGACCAAGGTGCCTACTATATCCGTTTTCCACAAAGACATCAAGGAGGTGGGCTCTCTCTCTATCCAGGCTTTCCTTATCCGAAATCCTAAGGGCACACGTAGCTAAGGTGTTAAGAACACCCATCTTTTGAGCAGGGAAATGATGGGAATCAGCGTGAAGATACTGCTCTGTGTGCGTCTTCTTACGGAACACAGCGTGGGAGAGAGAGCCGTCCTTCTTCCTAGAAATAAGAATATCCAGGAAAGGGAGGCTGCCATTGACCTCCTTTTCCATGGTGAACTTAATAGCTGAGGACTGACTATTGAGGTGATCCAGGAAACAATCCAGCTCCTCATGGCCATGGGGCAAGATGACATTAGTGTCGTCTACATATCTTTTCCACAGCTTAGGAAGGAGACGGGCCGAGGCAAGAGCCTTGGCTTCGAAATCTTCCATAAAAAGATTCGCCACAATCGGGGAGAGGGGGGAACCCATGGCAACACCACAGGTTTGCTCGAAGAACTCCCCTTCGAAACAAAAGAATGTGGAAGTGAGACATACCTCCACCAGATGCGCGGTGTCCGGATCTGTTAGGCGATATATCACTTCCATGGCCTCTTTAATAGGAATGCATGTGTACAAGGAGACCACATCAAAGCTGACAAGAATGTCCTCAGGGTCCAGCCTAATATCCTTGAGATCCATGATGAAGGATGCAGAGTCCTTCACGAAGGACTCAGTGTGGCCAACAAGGGGTTTCAACTTGAGAGCCAGAAACTTGGCTAGAAGGTAGGTTGGACCCCCGATGGTGTTGACAATAGGCCTCAGAGGGACCCCTTCCTTATGAATTTTAGGCACCCCATATATTCTAGGAGCAATGGGATTGCTCTCAATGAGCTTACGGGACAGGGCATCTACCGAGATGCTAGACTTGATAGCGTGAGCCACTGTCTTAGAGATTTTCTTCAGAGGGTTCTTGGCAAGTTTTTTGTAACTGCCACTGTTGTGAAGATGATCTAACATCTTCTTACGGTAATCATCTTTGTTGAGGATGACCGTAGCCCCTCCTTTGTCTGCTTTAAGGACCACAATATCATCATTCTGATTTAAGGACTTTAAGGCATCAAACTCCTCTTTACAGAGGTTTCTTCGAGGGGGTTTAGCCTTCCTAAGGACCACAGCACAATCTTGCCTGATGGTGTCCTTAATATTATCAGGCAGATCTCTAATACCGTGCTCCACGTCACAAATAATGTCATCTACAGGGATTTTTCTAGGGGCAAGGGCAAAGTTCAAGCCCTTGTTTAAAAGACCAAAAACGGACGGGGAGAAGGAATAGCTTGAAAGGTTAACCACCTTACTATTCCGTGAGGACGAGGGAAGAGAGACCTTTTTGCAGAGGTCCTCATGCACATTAATATTGACGGGACTCTTATTGCCATTAGGATATATCATACTCATATTAGAATCGCCTACTTTATCATCATTAATACTAAGATTATTAATGCTATTATTAGGAATCCTGTAATTATTATCTATCTCGTTATTAATGTTATTGACAGATTCATTATTATTAGAAATCTTACTATCATTAATTATTTCTTTATTAATGTTGTTGTATGACTCATTATTATTTTTAGAATTATGTGAATTATTAACTATATTATTATAAATACTATTATCAGACTCATTATCAATAGCCATCTCTTTATTAATATTATTGTATGACTTATTATTGTTGTTAGAATCTTGTGAATTAATAACTTTATTGTTAAAAATACTATTATTATAAGAATTGTATTGATTATATGTAGTAATCTTATTCATATTCCCTTTATTATTAATATATGATTTGTCTTTATTAGTAATATTATTATTGTCATTATATAAATTGTTCATAACAATATCATTGTTTATATTGTTGTTTTTAGAATCGTATGAATTATTAATTTTATTATTATAAATATTAGTATTGTATTGATTATCCGTAATAAACATATTCTTATTTTCATTATTATTAATATATGATTTGTTCTTATTAGTAATATTGTTAATATATAAATCGTTCATAATTATATCATAGTTTATATTGTTGTTTATATTATTGTTATTTTTCTTATCGATATTATTATCTTTCTTATTACCTAAATGCAAACTAATGTTATTCGTTGTACTGTTTTTTACATTAGCAATTAAATGATCACCTAAAATATGACTATGGCAAACACTTTTGGATTCCTCGCAGCTATTACTACTGCCATCCAACCCGATGATAAGTTCGTCACTTACCTTCCTCACTACCTCAGGGAAAACCTCGCTGGAGCTGTTGTTTGCACATGGAGAACCCCCGTCCAAACAGGTGAGCACCGTCTGATCTTCGATGCCGGGAGATCGAATATAAATCGCTGGATCTGCGTCAGCCAACTATGATGAATCACAGAAGCCTCAATTCTACAAGAAATTTCTATATTTATTTAAAAATTATATTTTGATTTTAAATGGGTTTCAATTATAACTAGTATTTTAGTTATACTTATCTTTGTTAGGAATCTGAACTAAGAAATATTAAATAAGAAATTTTTATATTTAAATGAAAGTGATATCAAAATTATTATTTTAAATATTTAAAAAATATATATTATATTTATTTAATTTAAAAATAATTTAATATTAGACAGAAATACAACATTATAATTTCGACTTCTAATAAAAGAATTTAATACTAAGTAATTCATAAGCCATGTCTTGGTTTATCAGTAATATAATAATACAGTATGATGTCCATCTCCTTCCTTCGTTATTCAAGTGATATAAGACATTCATTGAATATAGACATTGCACGTCGCGGTTTTGAATTTCATTTTCACTTACTTCTCTAAAACATGAACGCAAATATGACACAAACAGAATACAACCACTTTGGAATGACTGTCCACGCGTTGATAAAATATAATTTGTTGTCATACAAAAACAGATATTCAAAGATTGTGGGAAAACTACATTCATAAGCGTCGATGTGGGCCTATTACACCGACGACAACTACCTCTACGGTTTTCCTGAAGGATACCATGTTTACAAAGCATTCCATAATTTGGCTCAAGAGCGAACGACAACTACCTCTACGGTTTTCTGAAGGATACCATGTTTACAAAGCATTCCATAATTTGGCTCAAGAGCGAAGAAAAAATGAAGACAAGCATCAAAGAATGGCTGGATAAATTTATGAAAAAAATTCGTTATGAAAAAACGTTTAGAAATTATAATCGGCAAGTTGAATTTTGTAAAAAATCACAACTCCAAATCTGTGCAATGGCATCTATAAGTGGAAATTCGTTGAAAAAAGTAGTTATATTTTATTAAAGGAAAAATGCTTTGAAATAGTTTTCATTTTTATTTTAAATGAAGTTGACTCCAAAAGTATTAAATTTAACTGTTATAAATTTGGTTCCAGACAATAATTCCAACTACTTGCTCTAAATTGTTCTAATTTGTTAGGTGTCATAATTATCAATTTAAGTGTTAGAGATAACTTGAGTTTAGTCTATTTTGGTTAAATTATAATTGAGTTTCAGCTTAGTAATTTATTATTACTTGTCTTTTATGTAATCTTATATAACAGTTATTGAGTAATGAGATTATTGAGTTTGCTTTATTTGCTAATTTGAAATTATTCTCTTCTCTTCTTTTCGCTTATGTAATATCTGTTATGGTATGAGAGCGCAACCTGCATAAAACTCTTTGAGAGTAGTAGAGAGAAGAGTGATAGATTGAGAGTTCTGAGTGTGGTCTAGTTATGTTATGCTATGCCAAAGCACTATTAGTGTTGGAGTTACGTGAATCAGGGTCATATTGCTCATCTATGTAACCAAACAGACTTGTTGATAAGATTGTATGGACTATTGGCAAGGAAACATGTACATTGGTGTGTGTCAAGTGAAACAACAAATAGTGAAATGTTGTTGTTATGGCTACTCATAATTTTGCATCCAACGATTGTCTACACTTGAAACTTGAGTAAACCTACAAGAAGATACGCCAAAAATACAATTAAAAAAATAGTTTTTCTTATAGAAAGTGGATCACAATGATGATGTTGTGATACCAGAAGCAGTGAAAGAACACACAGATATTCATGAATCCCATTATGTTCAACCACAAGTGGATAACGATTTAGTGGTTCCAGCAATAGAGCTTGTCGATGACAATGAAGGTGTTAGTAGAGTTACAAGTAGTATAGTGAATTCAACAATTAAAACTACTGATGTTAACTTTGATGAAGAGGAGCTAGCCTTTGTTGTGGGGTTGCACATAATCCAATAGAAAAATATCATAGGTTTGATGTTATTTGGTAAGAGAAACCCAGACCAAGTGGAAGAAAACCTCTTTGAAGTAGCAAATGTTAGTAAAGACGTGGAAGTAACAGAGGAAGAGGAGGAAGCATGAGAAGAGAAAGCTCTCATTGCAAAGAAGAAATAAGAAGAACGATATGGTTCTGAAAATATTTTTAAACTTAACATTTATTTTTGAATCTGCAGATGTTAGCAACGACCGAGAAGAAGCCACAAAATATCAAGAATTACAGTTCCTTGAAAAATGGCTTGCAACACCATGTTTTGATAAAGTCTCCATAACAGTTGTAGCAATTAATATTTAAGATAACATGGACATTACAAAAAATGAAAATGTTAATGAAATTTTCATGTACTAGAGTCTTGAAGAGATGAAATTGTATCGTGAGTTATGTTGTAACAAAAGATTGATAATGAAGAACACATAGTTGGAGATTACATGTGGTAGTAGTTGAAATACAAGCAATTTGTTCAAGAAATATATAATATCAATGGCACACTTGGAACAATGGAAGAGTTGCACCAAAAAATAAGAAATTAAAATTTGAAGCCTACAACGAAAATAAAGAGTTGAAGCAATTAAGACGATACAAGATTTGGAAAGAAAGAAAAAGAAAAGGAAATTGAACTGATGTCAATTCTTTTTTAAATTGTAAGCGAGGCTAAGACTTAAACAACAATCATCTTATTTTAAATTTGTGTGGTTGTAATTAAGGGGGACTATTTGAAAAAATAATTCTAACCACTTATTCATATCTAGTAGGTGTTGTCAATGCAAGAATCATAGTGATCCAGGTGGATATTGGTGGCCACCTGCCAAGTCCACCTGGACCCCCACCATTGTCTTTCTCAGCATTTTCAGTTTCCTTAATTGTAGCACAACTTACTATGTTTAGCAGTTTTTTGGGTCCTGAACTTCCGGAGCCGTTTTGAGGCCCTAAACGACGTTTTTTGGGGAATCCGGGGGAAACACGGGTCCATGGAACATGGACCGGTGTTGCCCGTTCCAACAATGATAGTGCTCGAATAGATCTTTCTAATGAGCTATTGTACGCGTCAAACGAAGATCATATGCTAAAATTACGACCCCGGGAAGTTGATGTACCAACTTACCCCCAAACGGGGCCCACAAGTTGGCGTTTCATCTTCTAGGGGTAGGTTTTGGAATGTGAAGGGTTTTCCATTGTTTCTCAACAATAAATAGGCCTTCGAGCCTCATTGTAACTTAGTTCGGAACAGTTCAGAGGCATGTAGCCGCACATCTCTTCTCAGAGATAAGCTACATCGCCCTAGCTGGTTTATTTCTATTTCTGGTTGTAAGCATATTTCAGTATTTTCCATTAATGAAATGAAGTATTATTTCCGCTGCATCTTTGTGTATATGGTTATCTTTGTAATTTGTTGTGTTCCTGTTTAAAATCAGGATCAGTGGTATCAGAGCGGTGTGCTTTTTCTCTGTTTTTCTTTGCATGTCCCCAACGAGGTCGGGATATAGGAGTTAGGGCTTGAACTAGTCAAACCTTTGCAAGACCAGCCTCGCAAATCCCGACGGCCTCCCATGGCGGATGAGAATAAATACGAGAGGGTACGAGATCCTATCAAAATCTTGCTCGAAGAAGCCCTCGAGCGACAAAGGAACGCGATGATGGATAGCTTTGCGCAGATTTCAGCGGCTACCTAGAGGTGACGCATCGGCTTCCAGTAGCGGCTCTGGAAACGCCACGCCCTTTAAGGTACAAGTTATTTTTGAAATCCCCATCTTCGAGGGTAAAATAGACGCAGATGCCGTAGATAAATGGTTAAATCTGCTAGATGGGTATTTCTCTGTTCATGAATTTTCAAGTCGGGAAAAGATTGTTTTCGCTCTTCTCAAAGCAGCCCCCCACGTCAAGGACTGGGGGGAAACCTACTGCGAGCAAAAGGATGAAAGCACAGGCTCACTATTTTCAGCCGCAACCACTTGGGATTCATTTCGGGAAGCTATTAAGTAGCATTACTACCCTGTCAAAAGCTACGAGGACAAATACATCAAATGGACCACACTGCGGCAAGGACAAGACCAAGATGTGCCAGAGTTCACAAACATTTTTCATACCCTTCGCACACAGTTGGGTATCAAAGATTATGAGTTGCATCTGGTACTCAAATACCGCGGCTTCCTACACAGATACATCCAGGAAGAGATGGAGTTCTTGAACATCTCCTCACTCGGCACAGCATACCGATACGCTGTCAAAATCGAGCAAATGTTCAAACAGAAGAAGCAAGACTTTGGATCTGCAAATCTGAAGCCCAAAGGACAAAGCCAAGGCGGGGTGACCCAAGA
>APFE030461165.1:76864-122413 GCA_000404065.3 Pinus taeda | reverse complement strand
GTGAGCCACCAATGTCGCCTTCCATACAACATCAAGCCCTTCACGGATGAGGTATTGTGTGACATTGCTCCCCTTGAAGTTTGTGATGTATTACTAGGACAACCATACTTGTGGAAGTGACATGCTGTGTATGAATCAAGGCCTCGTGCTATTATTATTAGATTGGGAAACAAGTTGTTCAGGATACCAGAGGTGGCACCATCTGCCGCCCTCTCTCTGATTACTACAAAACAATGCAGTAAGATCATTTCTAAAACCAGGAAATTTGTTTTCATGATGGTACGCCCTCAAGGAAAGAAGAAGACAGTGGTCGCGGCCTCCAAACGGGGCCCCTCTGTACGACAACTACAGATGGACAAGATTGTGGAGGAGTACGAGGACATCTTCACCTCCCCGGCAGGGGTTCCTCTGCATTGTCAAGTCAAGCACTCCATCGATCTGACCCCTGGTGCACCGCTACCCAATGGAGCAATTTATCGGCGCTCCATTCTGGAGAACGATGAAATCAAGAGGCAGATTCGGAAGCTCCTACAGAAAGGTCACATCCGTCCGAGTTCATCGCCCTGTGGGAGCCCGATCGTGTTGGTACAGAAGAAGGATGGGATGTGGAGACTCTGTATTGACTATCGGGCGCTGAACAAGATCACTATCCGTAATAGGTACCCAATCCCGCGTATTGATGACCTCCTAGACCAACTAAGGGTGGCGAAATATTTCAGCAAGATCGACCTGAAGTCGGGATATCACCAGGTACCAATCGAACCCTCCGATGTGTGGAAGACTGCCTTCAAGTCCAAGGAGGGCCTCTTCGAATGGTTGGTCATGCCTTTCGAATTGACGAATGCTCCTGCAACCTTTATGAGGCTAATGGATGACATCTTGCAGCCCTTCACCAACTCCTTTGTAGTAGTATACTTGGATGACATTCTAATCTTCAGCCAGAGTTGGGAAGACCACCTCCAGCACATCCGGCAGGTTCTCCAAACACTGCGGCAACACCAGCTATGTGCCAATTTGGAGAAATGCACTTTTGGCATGACCCAGAGGTTCAGTATCTGGGATACATCATTAATGAAGAGGGGGTGCATGTCAATCCAGCCAAGGTCCAAGTCATTCGGGATTGGCCCTCTCCAACCACTCTAACAGAGCTCCGCAGCTTTCTAGGTCTTGCCAACTTCTACGCAGGTTTGTGTTGGGGTTTTCTCATATTTCTTGGCCCTTGAGTCAAGTCACCAAGGGCGGGGCGAAAGCAAAATTCTTTTGGTCTGAATCTCAACAGAAGGCATTCAGGGAGTTGAAGGATCTCCTCTGCACGGCACCAGTGCTCGCATTACCAGATTTACAACAACCATTTGAGGTCGAGACAGATGCCTCTGACTATGCTATTGGGGCAGTCCTTACTCAACATGGACATCCAGTGGCATATCACAGTGAAACACTTTCAGACACAGTCCGGAAGTACCCCACTTATGATAAGGAGATGTATTCCATTGTACAGGCCTGCCGACAATGGAAGCATTACATTTTGGGGAAGGAAACGGTCATCCACACAGACCACCGACCTCTGTAGTTCATACAGACCCAAGGGAAATTGCAGAATGATCGCCATCAGAAGTTGTCTACATACCTGCAACAGTTTCACTTGAATATCAAGTATAAAAAGGGCAGCACCAATAATGTTGCAGATTGCCTCAGTCGACCACCAATCATGGCGCTAACCACCGTGCTCAACTCTTGCGGGCACGAGACTTCTCAGTGGCCACTTCTCTACAAAAGCGACCCAGAATTCAGCCACACATACCAGACACTCTTGGAGGGTTGGAAGGTTGCAGATTTTCACCTCCAGGATGCCCTATTATGACACCTCGGTCATCTTTGTGTTCCTTCAAGCGAGCGTGCCAAGATGATTTGGGAAGCACACTACAGTCGGGCTGCTGGGCATTTCGGGGTCGAGAAAACAGTGGCAGTACTGCAAAATTATTTCTATTGGCCGAAACTTCGACAGGATGTTGGGAAGTACATCCGATCATGTACTGCCTGTGCCATAGCCAAACCGGCCATTAAGAAGCAAGGCCTCTATACCCCGTTGCCTACCCCTAGTCGACCTTGGGAGTCCATCTCCATGGATTACATGTCAGGCCTTCCTTCCACTAAGCATGGAAATGACTGTGTTTTTGTGGTCGTCGACAGGTTCTCGAAGATGGCCATTATTATGGCCTGCAGAAGAATATCATAGCAGAAGCCACTGCTAAACTCTTCTTCGAACGAGTGTGGGTGCACTTTGGGATCCCACAGTCTATCATCTCAGATCGGGACAGTCGGTTTCTTAGCACATTTGGTCCAGTCTCTGGTCAATGCTGGACACCAAACTCACGAAGTCCACAGCCTTCCATCCTCAAACTGATGGCCAGACAGAGGTTGTCAATAGGATGATTGTGCACGTTCTGCGCATGTATAACTCAAAGCATCCACGCACATGGGACGAGAGCCTCCCCTATGTTCAGCACAGCTACAACCGAGCTCTCCAAAGCTCCACTGGCCATAGCCCTTTTCAGGTGGGTTTGGGATTCCAGCCACTATGCCCCATTGATGTGGCCATGCCACTTGCAGCTACTCACATGAATTCAGCTCATGTCCAGTCCGAAACAGATAAGGCCACCAGCTTCATTGAGCGCATCCAACATATTCGCCAGCAGGTCCATGACATTCTTGAGAAATCAATGCCAAGTACAAGCAACGACATGATCAACATCGGGTGCCACACAAGTTTCAGGTGGGCGACAAAGTCTGGTTGCATTTGCAAAAGGAACGCCTTACTGGAGCCTATCGGAAACTGAGACCACTCCGATATGGTCCCTACACCATTACTAAGGCTACGGGAGACAATGCATTTGAGCTCAGCATTCCCCCATTCCTTGGCCTGCACCCAGTGTTCAATGTGGACTGCCTTCGGCCATACTTTCCACCATTGCTAGACACATCCGACATTGCAGAATAACTCCAACCCACAGAATTAAGTCCAGATTGCATGGAACAAGATGCAACTGATCAGATCATGGACACACAGATCAAGAACACTCGCCAACAGAATATCCAACTGTATCGAGTTGTCAAAGCAGGCCAACTCCTTCAGCAGAGCAAATGGTTCACCAGGGAACAGGTTCAGCAGAAGTTTCCTCATCTCATGGAGGAGCTCAACGCAATGGGGACCATTGCTTCCTAAGGGGGGAGGAATGATCCAAGTGGATATTGGTGGCCACCTGCCAAGTCCACCTCGACCCCCACCATTGTCTTTCTCAGCATTTTCAGTTTCCTTAATTGTAGCACAACTTACTATTTTTAGCAGTTTTTCGGGTCCTGAACTTCCGGAGCCGTTTTGAGGCCCTAAACGACGTTTTTTGGGGAATCCAGGGGCAACATGTGTCCATGGTATGGACCGATGTGGCCCGTTCCAACAATGATAGTGCTCGAATAGATCTTTCTAATGAGCTATTGTACGCGTCAAACGGAGATCATATGCTAAAGTTACGACCCGGGGAAGTTGATGTACCAACTTACCCCCAAACGGGGCCCACAGTTTGGGGTTTCATCTCCTAGGGTTAGGTTTTGGAATGTGAAGGGTTTTTCATTGTGTCTCAAACAATAAATAGGCCTTCGAGCCTCATTGTAACATAGTTCAGAGGCATGTAGCCATCACATCTCTTCTCAGAGATAAGCTACCATCGCCCTAGCTAGTTTATTTCCATTTCTGATTGTAAGCATGTTTCAGTATTTTCCATTAATGAAATGAAGTAGTATTTCCGCTGCATCTTTGTGTATATGGTTATCTCGGTAATTTGTTGCATTCCTGTTTAAATCCGAATCATCCCAACTAGGCATTTCCTTTCCATATCCATAATGATGCATCAGAAAAATCTATTGGGGGGCCTTGAGACAAGTAGAGGATAAGTTTCTTTATGCCATTTACTTCATTAGTAATAATTTGTCTAAAGTTGAGCTAAATTACACTGTCACTGAAAAAGGGCTCATAGCTATAGTACATTATTCAAACAGATTTAGGCACTATATCATTGGGTAGCGATATTTTGTTCATACTGATCATGTAACGATTAAATATTTGATGAACAAACCTGATGTTAATGCCATGATAATTAGGTGGTTGTTATTGCTACAACAGTTTGATTTTACTACCATTGACAAACCAGAAAAATAAAATGTGGTTGCAAATCTTTTGTCTAGGTTAACCTTATCTGCAGGTAATGAAGAGATGGTGGATGATCAACTGCCATATGAGCACCTCTTTGCTATCTCAGTGCTTTATCCCTAGTTTTATGATATAGAAAACTACGTGGTTACTCGGAGGTTCCCTCCTAATCTATCACCTAGGGAGAAAAGCAAGATTGTAAGGAAAATCTCCCCTTTCACTTGGATTGGGGGAAATATTTTTAGATTGGGATGAGATCAAATCTTGAGGATATGTGTAAGAGAGGAGGAGGTCTTTGACATCCTCTCAGCATGTCATGATGGTCCTTGTGGAGGTCATTTTGTTGTAAAAGGGACAACATTTAAAGTTTTACAGGTTGATTACTATTGGCCCACCTTACATCAAGATTCAAGGAGAGATACCACTAGATGTGATCAGTCCCAAAGAATGGGAAAACCCACACCCAAGGATGAAATGCCCCTACAACCTCAAGTGGCCCTGGAGTCATTTTAAAAGTGGGGCATTGATTTCATTGGGCCAATTGATCCACCATCAGGGCAAAAAAGTACATCATTGTGTTCATTGATTACTTGACAAAGTGGGCTGAGACAAAGGAAGTCAAAGCAACAACTGAGCAAAAGGTGGCATAATTTTTAAGAGAGAACATCTTCCATAAGTTTGGGTATCCAAGGGAGGTATTCATTGATCAAGGAGCACAATTCACATCCAATTTTATTGAGGATCTCATGAGGCAACACCATATCAAGCACAAGACATCCACTGCATATCATCCTCGAGAAAATAGAAAGTAAAGGTCACAAACAGAGCACTAACAGAGCACTCGAGAGTATCATCACCAAAGTTGTAAGCAACAAGAAGAAATATTGGGTATAGAGACTAGTAGAGGCCACTTGGGCCTACAATACCACTTGGAAAACCACCATTGGATTCACTCCATATGATTTGGTTTATGGGAAGAAAGCTCTGCTTTCTATTGAGTTTGAATATAACACTTTGAGAATGGAAACTTAGATGGACTTAGATGTCACCACAGCACAACAAGAAAGGTTTCTCAAACTAAATGGCTTAGATGAGTTCATAATGTAAGCTCTCTTACACACTGAAGTCATACAACTGCAAAGGAAGCTCTAGCATGACAAGCATGCCAAGAAAAATATTTGTCAAGAAGGGGATTGAGCCATGTTATATGATTCTAGGTTCAAATATTTCAAAGTGAAGCTAATGACAAGATGGTTGGGCCCATACCCAGTGGAAAAATGTCATGAAAATGGATATGTCCATATCGGAACCATTGATGAGGAAGGCATCCCTAGCTTGTAAATGGTTACAAGTTGAAGTTATATATAAGACCTTTGTCCAAGGAGGAATTTATCAATTTAGTCAGCAAGGAATTGAATGTGATTGGGAGTTCATAGCTTCCAGTCCACAACACTTTTAGAAATTTTGTTTAAAAAGAAAAGAGAGAGAGAAAAATAAAAGGCCTGGATGAAAACCTCTATGAGGCATCTGAGGCCAACTTCTCGGGTTGGAAACCTCTATGAGGCAACGTGGGAGGAAAGAAAAAAATAAAAATAAAAAAATAAAGATCCCTAGGTGAAAACATGTCCTGAGGCACTTACGGCATGCATGCAGGTTGAAAACCTCCTCTAAGGCATCTTGTGTGTCTCAAGGAAAAGGAAAAAAAAAAGAGAGAAAAGAAAAGAGGAAGAGGAAGAAGCTTATATCCTATTTGCTAACCTTTCTTTTGTTTTGTATAATTGTACGCAATGGCATATTTCATGGTTACATGCCAAGATCTATAGGTTTCCATACATTGCTCTATCCATAAACCCCACATCCATCCTCTCCATTCACATTTCTATCTCTCTCCACCATGTTATCATCAAGAAATTTGAAATTCACCTCCTCTTTGTGCTACTACAGGAAGGACCTGTGTTGCTATAGGAAGGTATTGTAATGCTACAGGAGTCTATGGAGCTGTAGGAGGAGATCTGAGGAGGAAAGTGATCCAAAAGGCCATATTGACTCTAAGAAAGGGTAAATAGGATCCTCCTATAACTTTTCCATCACTCATCCATCATCGATCCACTCATTTCACCAAAAGTTTGCTCAAGATTCTCCACTCAGTCCTTCCTTTAAAAAACATAGAAGCTATCACTTTCTATCTCTACAGTGCCTACACTACTCCTCCTAATTCTAACTATCCTCATCACTCATCATCATCTCCCTCATCTCCCTCCTTCCAACTAAAGACTTAAATGGGAGAACAAGGAACTGCTACAAGAAGAAACTCCTCTTATAGTAGCCTGTACAACCACATAACAAACACTGATATTATGTTTTTTTCACCACCAAAAGGGATGATGAAACTCAGTTTGTGGCCATGAAGAGACACCTCATTCTCAGGGAGGTTTTCCACTAGCAATAATAGCTTGAATATTAGATGAATCACCTGCAAACACACAATGACATCAAACATTATGCTCCAAACATTGACATTGTTATTTTCAACTTTGATGTGATGTATTAGACCTGCACTTTTTGATAATGGGAAATTGGATTTTACGCTGCATCTGAGTAAGTTTCAGAGGGTTGAGACCCTTTGCTTGTTGGAAATACTGAGAGGGGGGGTGAATTAGTATTCCTTTTCAATTGTTATTTTTACCAATTAAAACATTTATATTTAGAACACAAAATGAACAATAGGAATAAATGTTTTTATTAATATAATCCTTACAATAAATCAAGTACAATGTATATAGGGCTCCAACCTGTTGCCAAGCACCAACTTGGACTTTTTGTGAGGCTCCAACCTCTAGGGCATCAACCCTATCTTGTCAAGGCACCAACCTTGGATTTAGGAGCACCAACTCCAAGGACACCAATCCTTCCAATTCTGAGGCACCAACCCCAAGGGCTCCGACCCTATCTTGTCAAGGCACCAACCTTGGATTTAGGAGCACCAACTCCAAGCACACCAATACTTCCAATTCTAAGGCACCAACCCTAAGGGCTCTAACCCTATAGTTTTGCTTTGTCAAGAATTGTTTTGATTGTATTACACTGCTCTCAAAATCTTCTTCATTATGTTCTGTCAATCTACAACTTCACTATAGTCTCCATGCTACATCTTCAATGACAACCTGTCTTCATATGAAGGAGTCTTCACAACTCTTCATATTACCCACACAGAGTCTGCAAAGTTACCTCATGATGATTTCAAATAGCCATCATGATCTCCAATAATGTCTCCAATATTTGCTGATGCTTTTCAACAAGATATATTTGATAAGTTGCGCTAAGCCTCAATGTCTGCACAAAAAAACAATTATCTGTTTCAACCCATTGTTCTATCTGCCGTGGTAAGTGCTTCAGGAGTGACTGCTTCTCACTTTTCTTAGCATTGCGATATCTTACTTCCAAGGATCATACTCACAAATACTTCAATATTGGTGTAGTCTATTGCTCCCTTCAAACGATGGCAAATCAAACCTTATTTCACTTCACTGAATTGTTCTATGGAGTTACGATCTGTACTTCTCCTATTAATTCATCACAGGTTCAAGCTTTTCAAAGATTAACCCATTCCGCAGAGTTGCTTTACCTTCGAGTTCCTTCTTTCTCGTTTGATCTTTGGCTTCCTCTACGCTCACTCGACCTTCGGCTTCCTCTGTCTCTTCAAGTTCACGAGTTGTGAACTTCTTTATGCTCTATTTTTATGCCCGAGATAGATGCTTAGAACTGAAGCGTTTTAACCATTTTTATATGAGTTTCACCAATGACCAAAGAGCACGTCTATTGGAGGGAGGCTAACTTGTATATTAAAAATATATATCGAAGAGTATTTTATCCATAGACTTGATTATTCACGGAAAACATATAAGAGCTACTATACCCACATGGAGGTCCCACATGCCACGTTATCACCTTTAGTCCCGCAATCACAATTTCATGAGAATCAAATTCATTCCTTTAATCCTGCAATCACAACTTCATAAAAATTGGAGGTTTTACAAGTGTGCACATGCTCTGTCTTCCAATGGAGCGGATGCGATATTCAATGAACTATTTTTAATGAATCCATCGGGTCCACAACTCTATCTCAATCGGAGGTTTTACACGTCATCCCTTTGAAACTTGTGGTTCAATGGATGCGATATCACATTAAGTTATGTTATAGTGTTGTAGTTGAGTCTGCAATAATATCGCAATCGCAGTTTCTAATGTGACATCCCTTTATAACTTGCGATATGAAAGTTTCGATAAGCGGATGCGATATTACATTAGGGTTGTTGCCATACACTGATCGGGTCCGCATATTATATCGCAATCGGTGTTTTAATGTGACAATCCTTCATAACTTGCGACGCGAAGGTTCCGATACGACGGATGCGATATTAATTAGGGCATGTTGTAATGGGACCATCGGTTCCACAATTCTCCTCCGATATTGTTGTTTTCTTCCTTTAGACTCTTACTCTTGGCTTAGATTTCTTATGGCTTCTCGTTCTTGTGATTTCCGTTGGCTACTCTTTGATGACTTCCAATAGCTCTTCCTATTTGTTCTTCTGATAGCACTTACCCTTAGGCATATGTGATAACTTGCTTCTCTTGCTCCGATAACTTGCTTCTTTGATGGCTTTCGATAAACTCTTCATCTTACTCTTTGGCTTCATGATGGCTTCTCCTACTTGGCTTCTTGCTCTTGTTGCTTCATGGATCTACTGATTCTATTTTGTCTGTATATATATATATTCAATCCACTTGGGTCCTCCATCTCATCATATCATCATATATCAAACTTTCATTACTATGAGCATTATGATCAATGGGCACCAATGGGAAATCATGTATCAAATAATTTTCCATCACTAACACTTCCATATTGACATCAATGACAACCTAGATTAACAATCTCCCCCTTTGTCATTGATTGAAATATTCTTCTTCTCTCCCTCTTTGACATCAATGGAAAAGTAGTGCATAAGGACTCCCCCTGTCGAACTGCTCCCCCATCAAATTGCTTCTGTTCTTTATGAATAGTATATTTTTATGGGTATGTTACTCCCTCTGTTGCGGTGCTCTTCTTTTTACTCAAGATAGAAGGATTGTTGCCTTATCATCAACTAGCACATTATCCCTTCTTCATGTCTCAAAAAACTACTTTATCATGGCTTCAACAATGCTTAAAGATGCTCCACTTCAATGCTTCTAAACAAATTCCAAATAGCCACACACCAAATGTTCAAGTCCAAGTTTTTATGCTTCAATCCATATTTTGTTTTCTCCACAGTCAGAATTAAGAGGCCTTCATAGTCCAAATCAAGAGAAAATGCCACTGAAATTGTCTTTCTTGCTATCTCTCTTCAGATTCGAGTTCCTTTGTATCTTTGTGCTTCTCCTTAAGTCATTGCCATCCAACATTTCAACATCATTGCATTTGGATGAAATGGTGAGAGGTTGTGCCTCACTGTTGCTATTTTTCTAAGTGACCAGTATCAACTTGAGTTATATTTGACTGCACAACATTCTCCTTTCTACAGTCCTTTTGATGAGCCCTTTTTTTGTGTTCTTGCAAGTTATCTCCACTAGCAGATTTTGATATCCAATCTGTGACTATCTTTTAAATTCTTTCTACTGATTGACAACTGCTCTTGCTTCAAGCTCCATTCCTAGATGTGTCTGTTTTTTCGAAGGTTGCCTCTATTTGTGTCCATAACTTACATGTTCTTACATCATATCCCTGATTCAAGACATTCAATTTTTGTAATAATAGCAACATAGTTCTTTGCCCCATTTCTTTAGCATTAGATGGCCTTCTCTGCTGCTCCAATTTCTACTTAGTAATCAAGTAGAAAAACATCTTCAACAACAGTCCATTGGATAGATAAGAGATCATGTTCTCCAATGGAGTGTTCCTGAGAAATTATCTATCAAAGAATGATTGCTAGTATAGCTCATCAAGGATTTCATATGGACCCTTTTACGAATAGCTTCTGCAATAATGATCAAGAATCACAAGCTCCCCCTAATTGTATGCATGATCTCCTTTTGGCAGAATCCCATCATCAAACACTCGGAATATCAAGGATATCTACAACATGTGTTGTTGGTTGGAGAGTTCAGGAGATTTTTGGGTTGTATTTGCTTTCTTCTCCATACTTGCGTGACTTTCATCTCTAACATAGTTATAACTTGTGTATGAGCCCAAGTCAAGTTACAATCACGTGCCATATGAGCAATGTTGTGACACTTGAAGCATTCTATGTTGTTCATGAATAAGAATTCATGATTTCTTCCTACAAAATTGCTTCTCAGAGATTGTCAGGGACCATAGTGTCTATCTTTGTGGTATGCCCTACAATCTTTTTCCATGTGTCCAAAGTTTGTACAAGAATAAAAATAACCAAGAAATATACTTTGGTACCTGGGAGAAGAAGGTTTCCTTGATGTACTTCTAAAGTCTTTCTACCTTGAGATCCTTTGATTATAACCATTGCTTCTTACATCCTTGACATCATCTGCATTTCTTCTTGGAATAGGATTTCCTTCATTGTTGCCTTGACTCTTATCCTTGCCTTTGTTGGAACTGGGAGCATCAACATTTCTTTCTGGCTTCCTCACATTCTTTTTGTTTGAAGTATGGTCACCCTTGCTTGAGGATTCACCTTCATAGCCAAGACCTGATTTATCAAATGGAGATATTTGATGGGCGAGCATGTCATCCAAGGCTTGAGAGCTCTTCAAGATTTTTTCCATCCTTTCAACCTTTTTCCTAAGGGAGACAATCTCTTCTTCCAATCTTTCGCAATCATTATTCTTCTTAGCAAGCTATTTCTCAATCTCTTCCTTAATACGTATTGCTTCATTTGCTTCTAACTTAAGGGAGATGATATCTGACTTCATTTTCCTTTGCTAGACTGTTGTCCATTTCTTCCTCGATCTTTGTAGCTTTACATGTTTCGGCCTTGAGAAGGTTGATGTCAGATTTTAATTTGAAGATTTCTCCATCCTTTGCTTTTAGTTGACATATCATGGTGTTTCTCTCCTTTTCTACTTCATCAACATGTCCTTCTATGATTGCCAATGCTTCCATTGTCTTTTTAGCTCCTTGTGCTTGTTTCCTTGCTTCTTCTAGTTGTGATCAAGGGAGGAGACCTCTTCCTTGTATTGACCAATCTTTGCTTCAAGTTCGTTCAATCTCTAGTGCCTTTGTTCAAGGTGGCTTGACAAGTTAACTTCTTGTTTCTTTGCTTTATCCAATTGATTTGTCATGGATATGACTTCTTCATGATGCTTTCTTTTGCTTTGATGAAATTCCTTATTAAGCTTGGCAAGCTCTTCATCCCTTTCTTGTACTTGAAGCTTGACAAGGTCAACTTTCTTCCTTGTTTGGTCTTGGTCACCAACTAGTGCTTTCTTATTAAGTTCCTCATTTTCCCTTTTCAAATTGATAATCTCTTCCATGGCAGCCATAATTTTAGTGAGGAGATCTTCTTCAAAGTCTTTTTCATTCTCTTCATTTTCTAGGTCTTCTTTAGCCTTGATGTCATCATTCTCATTTTCAGTTTCTATGATGGGTTCTGGATTTCCTTCTTGGTTTCCATCATCTTCTTCACTAATGGTCATGGTCAATGCTCCTTTTGAGTGAAGGTCATGAAGTTTTTCCCATATACCCGTCGCTGACGAACATTTTCCTACATTGTTCTTTATAGAATCTGGTAGCCCATTCAATATTGCCTTCATTACTTTTGCATTATACTCCTTGGATTCTCCATCCATCTTGCTATCAATAATCACTGATTTCCAAATTTCAATGCCTTGAGTCTTTAAGAAATTCCTCATTCTTGCTTCCCATATATCAACGTTTCCATTGAACCATGAAGCCTTCACAAATTGATTGACTTCTATTTCAGTGGTGGAGGGAGACACATCTTTAGGAGGATTGGAGACTTTCTTCCTTGGCTTCGCCATTTGTGTTCTAATGATCAACCTTCAAGCTGTTAGGCTTTGAGTGAAGGTACTGGCTCTGATACCATTTGTTGGAAATACTGAGAGGGGGGTTGAATCAGTATTCCTTTTCAGTTGTTATTTTTACCAGTTAAATCATTTATATTTAGAACACAAAATGAACAATAGGAATAAATGATTTTATTAATATAATATTTACAATAAATCAAGTACAATGTATATAGGGCTCTAACCTGTTACCAAGCACCACCTTGGACTTTTTGTGAGGCTCCAACCTCTAAGGCACCAACCCTATCTTGTCAAGGCACCAACCTTGGATTTAGGAGCACCAACTCCAAGGACACCAATCCTTCCAATTTTGAGGCACCAACCCCAAGGGCTCTGACCCTATCTTGTCAAGGCACCAAACTTGGATTTAGGAGCACCAACTCCAAGGACACCAATCCTTCCAATTCTGACGCACCAACCCCAAGGGCTCCAACCCTATAGTTTTGCTTTGTCAAGAATTGTTTTGATTGTATTACACTGTTCTCAAAATATTCTTCACTATGTTCTGTCAATCTACAACTTCACTGTAGTCTCCATGCTACATCATCAATGACAACTTGTCTTCATATGAAGGAGTCTACATAACTCTTCATATTGCCCACACAGGGTCTGCAAAGTTACCTCATGATGATTTCAAATAGCCATCATGATCTCCAATAACGTCTCCAAGATCTGTTGATGCTTTTCAACGAGATATCTTTGATAAGTTGCGTTAAGCCTCAATGTCTACACACACAAAAAAAACAATTCTCTGTTTCAACCCGTTATTCTATCTTCCACGGTAAGTGCTTTAGGAGTGACTATTTCTCATTGTTCTTAGTGTCACAATATCTTACTTCCAAGGATCATACTCATAAATACTTGAATACTGGTGTAGTCTATTGCTCCCTTCAAATGATGGCAGATCAAACCTTATTTCGCTTCATTGAATTGTTCTTTGGAGTTACAATATGTACTTCTCCTATTAATTCATCACAGGTTCAAGCTTTTCAAAGATTAACCCATTCAGCAGAGTCGCTTGACCTTCAACTTCCTTTTTTTCGTTTGATCTTTGGCTTCCTCTGTGCTCACTCGACCTTCAGCTTCCTCTGTCTCTTCAAGTTCATGAGTTGTGAACTTCTTTACGCTCTATTTTTATGCCTGAGATAGATGCTTAGAACTAAAGTGTTTTAACTCGTTTTTAGACGATGTTCACCAATGACCAAAGGGCACGTCTATTGGAGGGAGGCCGACTTGTATATTAAAAATATATATCGGAGAGTCTTTTATCCATAGACTTGATTATTCATGGAAACCATATAAGAGCTGTTATACCCACATGCCACGTCATCACTTTTAATCCCACAATCGCAATTTCATGAGTCTCAGAGTCATTCCTTTAATCCCACAATCACAACTTCATAAAAATCAGAGGTTTTACAAGTGTGCACATGCTATGTCTTCTGATGGAGTGGATGTGATATTCAATGACCTGTTTTTAATGAATCCATGGGGTCCACAACTCTATCGTAATCAAAGCTTTTACACATCATCACTTTGAAACTTGCGATTCAATGGATGCGATATTACATTAAGTTATGTTATAGTTTTGTAGTCGAGTCCGCAATAATATCACAATCACAATCTTTAATGTGACATCCCTTTATAACTTGCGATATGAATGTTCTGATAGGTGGATGCGATATTACATTAGGGTTGTTACCATACACTGATCGGGTCCGCATATTATATCGCAATCGGGGTTTTAATGTGACAAGATTTCATAACTTGTGACGCGAAGGTTTCGATACGATAGATGCGATATTAGTTAGGGAATGTTGTAATGGGACCATCGGTTCCACAATGCTTCTTCAATATCTTTGTTTTCTTCCTTTAGACTCTTACTCTTGGCTTGGATTTCTTGTGGCTTCTCGTTCCTGTGATTTCCGTTGGCTACTCTTTGATGACTTCCAATAGCTCTTCTTCCAATAGCTCTTCCTTTGACTTCCGATAGCTCTACTCCTCCGACGTAATGTTCATATTTGTTCTTCTGAATAGCACTTACCCTTGGGCATATGCGATAACCTGCTTCTCTTGCTCCAATAACTTGCTTCTTTGATGGCTTTCGATAAACTCTTCATCTTACTCTTTGGCTTCACGATAGCTTCTCCTCTTTGGCTTCTTGCTCATGTTGCTTCACGGATCTACTACTTCTATTCTATCTGTATATATATATTCAATCCACTTGGGTCCTCCATCTCATAATATCATCATTTATCAAACTTTCATCACTATGAGCATTATGATCAATGGGCATCAATGGGAAATCATGTAACAAAGAATTTTCCATAACTAACACTTCCATGTTGACATCAATGAAAACCTAGATTAACATTGCTTTGGGCCCAACCTAAAGGATTTGGTCGCTTTTCTTGTACTTATGTTTATTCTTGATTCCAAGCAGTTCATAGTTTCTTGCACTTCAATAGAAGTTAACCTATAAAATTATGTGGCTGCAGCCTCTATATCACCTCTCTTGTGGAAGAATGAGTGGAAGGATTCACAACCACAACCCAAAAAGATTGTGTTTATGATTTTTTGGAAAAAAATTAGTATTGGTTGTCCTATTTTACATTTGCTTTATGTAGTTTAGAAGTTAGTTTAGTGATTATATCAGTGGTTTGCATGAATTAGATGTCATTTAAATTCTATTCATATTTTCCATCATAAGTTATTTCATTTTGCAAATGATAAATTGATGCATGCATGTGATTGATTTCATGGATGATTGATCTGAAGCGAAGGGCACCTTCATCAATTCCATCATGAGCTCTTTCACCTTCTCCTTCCACCTCCAAGCTCTGTCCTAAAAACCCTGTTTTATAAGCTATTTTTTCTAGGTCATCGAGAGCACTCATCCTAGTGCAAGGCAGTCCTATGAGCGGTCCTGAGCTTGGCTAGGGGCTCAAACAAACCTTATTTCATTTGCTTCAACTACTATTCACCTTTCCATACGCTCAAGCCAACATTTTCACCTTCAAAAACCACTCGGATGCCCTCGTGTAGCATTACAGGCCACCTGTAGCAATCGCTTGTAGAAAACCTATAATAGCCTTTTTTCTTCATTAGTTTCGACCCACACTACAAATTTGACATATCATAGATGCGTAATGACCTTCAAATGTGATAATATGATCAGGAAAAGCGCCTAGGGCACTCCAAACCTTCCTTATCTTCACTGCAAAAACAAAGTAGAGTTATTTTCTTTATCATGCAAATAGGTTATTGATTTATGAGAAAGTATGAACTAGGTTGATGGTACCTGTGATTTTGATTGGTAGTTTGATGAATTATGCAAGATAGATTAGTTTCTTTTATGCAAGTAGATGATTTAGTGTGATGAATTCTGTAAGATAACATAACTTCATTTATGTAAGTAGGTTAGCCTTTATCTTTTCATGAATTGAGTAATTAGGGTTTTACAAGTTGAGTCAATAGAATTTCTATTTTCATACTTAGAAGCAATTTCCAATTTGTCCTTTTATCAAGATTTCATTCTAATTTACTAGAAGGAAGGGTCTTTGAGCACTTTTTGATCTAATGCCATAACTGAGGGTGGCATGAGTGGAATCCTATCTACTATGCATATAGCACTATCACCTCAAAGTTTGTACGAACCCCAAATTGATAATTTGAGTTGAGGAGCCCTTGGGAGTTGCAACATTATTGGTGAAATACTAGGGATCACCAGTATACACATGACATTTCAAGCCTAACTTATCTTATGTTTGACAATTTATAGGAACACTATATGACAATTTGGCTTTCAGAATATTCGAGAGGGTGGCAAGGATGATGGGAATAGCATCTAGACTACATCTAGACCAGTTTAATGAACTATTCCAATGAGAAAGATGAGTTGAAGTATAGATCCCTTGATTTGTTAAATAACGCTCTAATGACCTGAGGGCTTCATTTTCTTGGAGGGGAGGGTGATTCATAATAGGATTAGACTATAAGCAGATCTTTAAGCCATTACCTGGAGTCTAGCTGAGATGATCGTTGATAAGGCCAAATGACGTAGAGATGAGCCTCCAAGCAGGAAAGCTAGGGCTCAAAGAAGGGGGAGCTTCGTTCCTTGTCCCACTGTTAGGCCACAAATATTTTTTGGTGAGAACTTGGACCCACTAGGCTTCTTTTGTAGTTTTTATTTCCAGGCTAGTTTTGCTCCCATTGCCTAGCTCATGAGGGTCAGATCTCTTATCCCCAAACCTCCATGGTCTCTTGGGGCATGTATGGTAGGTCAATTAATCGAATAAAATTCCTTAGAGAATACTTAACTTCATTCCAAAAGGAATTTGTGGATAGCCTCTCCCATAACTTGTAGGATATACTCAGGCACAAACAGGGTTGAGAATTGATACAGAGGGGTGGTCAACAAAATAGATTTAATCAAAACTATTATGCCAACAAAAGTTAGCCATCAAGCTCCTAGGATTCCAATTTTGTTTATTTTATTTATTTATTTATTTATTTATTATTATATTATTATTATTTTATTTTTTATTTTATTTTTATTTTATTATTTTTCGAGAGGACTGTGTGCCACGCCGAGAGAGAGAGATTTTTTAGGTAGATAGGAATCCATTGATATTTAAAATCTTTCTAGCCTTCAGTTGTGTTGAAACCAAAATATCACCCCAATTTGAAGTCATTTGCCTATTAAAATGTTCCAAGTATAAATCTGTGACTTAGCTAAGTTGGTTAGTCCCCTTGATCCAGCAAGGAAATTATCCAAGGAAGATTTGAATCATCTTGCAATAGTTGTTGAGGCTCCCCCAAATAGAATGTTATCATCAACAAATTGGGAGTGATTTGCACTTTTAATATTGGGAGAGAATCTGAGGCCAGGAAGGTGACCCATGTTGCATTCATATTCAAACCTCTTGCTCAACGTATCGGCTACCAATATGTAAAGGAAGGAATATAAAGGACACCCTTGGCAAAGGCCACAAGAGCTAGGAAGAAGTTAGTAACTCTACCATTAACAAACGATGCAATCTAGGGAGAACTGATGTAGATAAAGATCCAATGGATAAAAGTGTTGTCAAATCCCAGTTTGCTCAATACTTAAAAAAAAAAATTTGTGCCTTACTCTATCAAAGGCGACCTTATCATATGAGGAACTTAATTTATCTCTGATATCCAGTTGTTAAAATCAGCTATATTGATTAGGTAAGGACTACTTATAAGTTTAGCATTAAGGTAAACTCATGATGTCACAAGTAGCGCCATTGTTGCCAGCAGACATCCATAGCCTAGACAAGGTTACCTTTTAACCAAAGAAAAACCAATATCCCATCCACATGTATAGATTTTAGAGGATTTCAGTTCAGACTTATAATATTCATTTTTCTGCTTGAAACTCTCTATCCTGGCTTGGTGACCAGATAATGACAATGCCATTCACAAATATTAACAATAGTGAACAAGTCGTCTCGTGATGAGACCTCTTATTTTACAAATTTTGGCTATAAACCATTATCCTTGCTTAGTGTCCATATATGGTAATGTCAATATCATTAGTACCCATGATCATGGTAAGTTGGCTCTTAATGACACCCCTTATATTTCAAGTTTTAATATTTCTCGATTACACTCTGAAAATATTTAATTAGTGGATGGGAAGTTAATTCTTCTCCTTAAGCGCTGAGGATGACAGATAGAGTTATAAGATGCTAAAGTCTCTCATAACTTTTACTTATTATAGTAGTTGTTTAAAGGTGTGACTCATTATGAGATAAAAAACTCTTTTGTAAACCTTAGGTTGTGATTAGTTCACAAAATAACAAGAACAAAATCAGAGAATTTAATATATGTAAAATACTGAAACAACAACATAATTATCATCTTATTGATTATTTTCCTTTTAAAAATGAATTTCATAGAAATTATTAGAGATCATTAATAAATATCATCCAAGTATGAAACCAAAAGAGTAACATTCAACAAAAATAGGCAAAAGACAAACCGATTTATACATATGGTTATTTACATATTTACAAAAATAGCATAACTTTTAGGAAAAATATTTCTTAAGGATGAGCTCATTTATAGGAAGGTATTTCTTCTTTCCCTATAAGTCTTCAAGGATGAAAGTAGATGGGATAAGTTCCTCCACAATCTAAAGTGGTCCTAGCAAATATTTTTGAAACTTTATGTGTTTACCTTTTTCCTCATGGGTTTTGTCCCATTTCAGTACAAGATCATTGATTTCCAAAAAATTGTTTCCAGCTGAATTTGCATTGAACCATGATTTAACAATGTTCTAATGTTTATCATATGTATGTTTTGTTTTATCCCTCCCCTCTTATAATTTCACTAATTGAGATAATCTCAATTGAAGGGAAGAATAAGGTTGCTCTTCAATAAATTGAACTAAGGCTAATGAGGGAAAAGCAACATTAGGGGGCAGAACAACTTCTTTTCCATAAACTAAACAGTAAGGAGAAGTTCCTAAGGAAGCTTTATGAGCTATCATGTATGCCCACAAAGTAAAGATTAAAGCTTTATGCCAAGTCTTTTGATTTTCCTCTATGGTACGTTTTATTATTCTCAAGAGGTTTTTGTTTGTAGGTTATGCTAAACCATTCCCCTAGAGATAATAATTTGCAAAATATTTAATCTTGAAAGCCATTTTTAAAGCAAATTCAGTGATTAAATTGCGTGAAAAATAGGATGCATTGTCAAACATGAGAGCATTGGGAAGGCCAAACCTGGTAATAATATGGTGATCAATGAAATCAACTACAACCTCAGAATTTACCACCTTTAAATGAATTGCCTCCGACCACTTGGTGAAGTAATCGATAGCAGTGAGAATGTATTTATGTTGCTTAGATGAGTGAGGAACAATCTAACCTATAATGTTTAACCCCCATTGCTCGAATGGTTGTTCAATGTTCACTCGTTACAGTGGTAAGGTTGCTTTCTTTTCTTTTCGTGACACAGTTTGATAGGTTTTACATCGCTTGACATATGCATGTGCATCCTTAAATAAGGTTGCCCAATAATACCCGGCATGGAGGATTTTATGAGCAGTAACATATCCACTATAATGTCCACCAGCTTCCATCATGCATTTCCTGCAAAACTTTTTCTACTTCAGATTTTTCAAGACATCTAAGTAGGACACAATCATAATTATTTCTAAATAAAATATCATTTACAAGTTTATATTGATTTGTTTTCAGTCTTAATGCTTTTTTCATTTTTGAAATCAAGTTCAACTCGTGCATAACCATTTTTCAAATAAAAAATGAGATATGCATATTGAGATTCAGTATCAACGAGAAATACCTTTGTGACTTCAAGATTTTCTCCAGTGTTAGTTTCAAAAGTTTTCTCGGATGCACCAGCCACCAATATGTTGTTATATACCTAGGGGGGATAATATGGGGTACAAAGGGAGGTACCCAAGGGAATAATGTAATAATGGGATGAGCCATAGTAATAAATAAGGTGGTTAACCCGTATCATGTAAGGGACCACAAGTAGTTAGTAATAATGTAATGGGCCCATGGTATTAGTTCGATGGTATGATGGAACCATGGTAATGACCCATGGTATTGTATGTATGAGGCCTATATAGAGGCTAGAGACTCCACATGGAGAGGTGTCAAGGATTATTGTATGAACAGGCATATGGCTTGTGGAGTGTTCTCCTTCCTCAAGGAGTGAATGTATGGTGTTGCCCTACCTTAAGGGTTTGATATTAATAAAGAAAAGCATTTTCTATCTATATTCATATCTTGTTATTTTTTGGCTTATTTCTATTCTCATATATTTTCTGGGTTAGATCTATAACAAGTGGTATCAGAGAGTGTTCTGCAAAAACCTTGACCTCTAACAATTTTAGCAGGCTTAATTTCAAGGTCATGTTCTTGTAATGTTGTGGCCGAGTTGGCTCGTTTTTCTCCTAATTCTCTTTGAATTTATATTTGTCTAACAAAAGGGAATGGTACAATTATTTTTGTATGCGATTTCAAGAGAAAAGGCCTAAAGTGTTTGATCAATTTAAAGACTGTGAATGCTTGTTTTCCATCTTCTGAGTAATTTAATTATGTTCCATGTAAGGTCAAAATGTAAAAAGAAACTAGAGCTTCAATTTGTTCTTGATTCTTTTGAGTCAACGCTACTGCATAAGAGTGATTAGAGGCAAAAGTATATAAAGTAAATTCTCTTGAAAAATCAAGAGAAAACAATGAAGGTTTTGATGGATTCAAAAGATGTTTTCTTAGACTTACCCCACTTATAATTTGCCTTCTTTTTAATCATATTATGAAGTGGCATAACAATTTGTGAGAAGTGAGGGACAAATCGTTTAACAAAAATTATTTGTCTAAGAAATGATTGCATGGAATTTCTATTATGAGGCATAGGAATTTCATAAATAGTTTTTACTCTTTCACGATCTATAGAAATTTCATTTATAAGTAAATAATAAATCCTAAAAGCTTTCCTTCTGTCAAGGCAAAGAATGATTTTTTGGGATTAAGTGATATTCTGAAATTCCTACATCTTTCAAAGATCTATTTTAGGTCATGAAGATGATTACTTCTCTCTTTAGAATAAATTGTGATATCATCCACAACCAGAAATTTATTAATTAGACCTCTGAAAGTTATTTCCATGGCTCTTTGAAATGTTGCTCCAATAGTTATCAGACCAAAGGGAAATTTTTGATATGCATATGTTCCCCATTTAGTTCTGAATGTGGTCTTCAACCTATCTTCAGGATGAACCAGAACTTGGTTTTAACCAGAAAAACCATCTAAGAAAGACATTAATTCAGAATCTGCAACTCATAGTACTATTTTTTCCATGGGAGGTAGTAGAAAATTGTCTCTCTCGGATTCTCTATTCAAATTTCTAAAATTTATACAAATTCTAATATCCCCATTCTCTTTCCTAATAGAAACTAGGTTTGACACGCATTTGGAATTCCTAACTGGAAAGATGGTTTTAGCCTTGAGTAATTTATTCAATTTAGTTTTAATTTGTGATTCAAGATTAGGATGAATCTTTCTGAGCTTCTGTTGAACAGGTTTTACATCTGCCAACATGAGTTTATATGTTTAATGATAGAAGTATCGTAAGTTTTCAACTAATCATAATTCCAAGCATATACATCTTTGTATCTTCCTAATAAATGTATAAAGGCAAGCCTTTCATCAAGAGAGAGTCTGAGTCCTAGATTAATGTTTTGGGGTTTTTCGTCAGACCCTAAATTGATGAGTTCAAATCTTAAGGTACTACTTTGGAGTTTACAATTAGTTGGTCTTTTAAATCTATCTTTCAAGTCATACAAATATTCTAACTTCACCATAGGTTTTGACAATGAATTTTCATCTAAGGACATATTAAAATTTCTATCATGTTCATCCTCATTAATAAATTGTCCTGTGTATGTTCCTTCTGAAGTAAGAAAACTCATAATATTAGCATCATCATTAAACACTCTCCAGTTAGTAATATTATCAAGGATAGAGGGTCGAAAAATCAATTCTATAGAAAATCTATCAAGACTAAAGTCCTGAGGAGGAATGAGCTTAGAAGAAACATTAGCTAGTAGATTTGCGCTAGAATTTTGGATTCTAGGGATATGAGATATATTAAATGCCAAGAAGTGAGAAGTCAAATATTGGATCAGAGACTGATAATGTTTTTAAGTGATTGGAAACACAAAGAATACTATTTCGAACATGTTTAATCACAATTTCAGAATCACTGAAAACTTTTAGAAATTTAACATCAAGGATTATAACCTTCTCTAATCCTTGAATCAATGCTTCTTATTCAACCACATTATTCATGCATTCAAACTCAAGTCTGCATACCAGCATAATCATTTCTCCATTTGGACTTACTAAAATACTCCTACACCATAATTGAACTTTGATCCATCAAAATAAAGAGTCCAAAATAAATCATCATAACTATTTACAGATAACTATAAAATATTTATACATATACATGAGTTTCTTTGTGAAAAAATTTCAATCTGTGATGTAACTGACTCAATAGGGAAAGGAGAAGATTGAGTAGGGAATGCCAAAGAAAGACTCCTAAGAGTAATTTCCCAAGATATTATTAGTAAAAGCTATAGGCTCATTCTCTTTGTCAA
Source organism: Pinus taeda (assembly GCA_000404065.3). NCBI lineage: Eukaryota > Viridiplantae > Streptophyta > Pinopsida > Pinales > Pinaceae > Pinus > Pinus taeda. The sequence continues at coordinate 100,004 of APFE030461165.1, read as the reverse complement.
GATTGGTGACCGCATATTTCATATGTTTCTCCCTATCAACTCTAATATGATTAGGTTTGTCATATTAAGGGAACCAAAGATGAGACCAGTCTAAAGCAAAATAACCATGTAACTTTTCAGACCAATCCCTACTTAAGATAAGGCCATTCAGGGATATCAACTACCAAAATGTGTGTAATTTGAAACACCTTCGAATTGGAAGATAATCTAATTAAGACATCATTCATTTATCCTAGATTTTTTTTTTCTTTTTTTCTTTTTTTTGTAAGCTACGACAAGATCTTTTCTATTATATACAGCCAAAAATAAATATGTACAGTCGTTGGTGACCTCAACCCGCCCCGAAGGGAAACCGGGTCTATTGGTCACCATAAGTCTGAGAATGTCAACTTATAACCTATGCAAATGCAGAAACATGTTTAAAACATAAGCATTACCCTATCAACATACTATTTCTATATTCTGATTAGCTATTACATTTCAAAAACTTGCCCAAAAAATTGATTCTCTTAGGCCTAACTGGGGATTCATTTGAAAACAGAGCATAACAAATCAATCTACCATGAGTTCCGGTTTGATCTCCTCCTTGCGTTGCACTGTGGTTATCTTTTTCAGCATGATTTCGATTTCCTCTAATCTGTTGTCCTGCATCAGGAGCGTCAGCTGGAGGTTTTTCATTTCCCTTTTCAAGTTCGGGAATCCTTGAGCTATCTCCGTCATCTCCTCGGCGACCTGTTCCATGGCTTTTGCTAATAGACGCTTCACAACCCAATAAACATGCAGTGCCTGCTTATACAGCAATAAGCGCCCCCTTGTGTTCCCTGGGTCCGGTAGAAGAATGCTCCATTCCTCCATTTCTAGATCTGAGGCCTCTTCCAAAACTTTATTTTCCAACTCATCAATAATCCTTCTTATCTTCACGTTGGTCCCTTCATTGTATGCTCGTTCTACTTCCTGAGCTATCTACTCCGTGGTTCGGCGCTCTCTTTTTTGTTGATTTGGAGGCGGTGTCTCAGTTTCATAGCAGTCAGCTTGCCAAATTCTCCCACGACCCCTGTGCCTTCTGCCCTTACCTCTTCTGGATGGTCTTCCTCTGGTGTTACCCCGACTTCCTTGACCAGCCTTGAAAGTCCCCTTCACCATGCACTCTTCCTTCCCGGTCTCCATTTCTCCTTCCCCGCGATTTCCTTCTTCTTCCGTCAGCTCCTGCTCTATCCTCTTGTTCCTAACCTCTCCTTCCTTGGACAGCTGATATTTTTTAGTCTCCTGCAAGCTTTCTTTCTCCTCTGCCCTCTGCTTAACATTCTTTCTCACATTCCAGACATCCTAGTTGTTCTTCCCCTGATCCACCCATCTGCCATCCTCTCCAATGTTTTCGCTTTCCTTCCTTCCTCCCTCCGCCATAGCCTCCTGCCCTCTTCTAAGACAGTAACCAGCATTTCTTTGCCAAATAGCTTCAAACTTCGCCACCTTTCTAATCCTCGGTTTATCAGTTGTATTACCTTGACTTGCTCCTGTTAATTTATCGCCACCTATCCTGTAATCCACCGACTGAGCGTCGTCGTCCTTCTCCCCTGCCTTCTCCATTATTCTCTCGGTTCCTTGTCTCGGGTTACGGCCTTCCCTGCATGTCGTCGTTGCATCCCTTAATATGATTACCCTGAGTTGTGGCTTGTGCTGCCACGCACTGCCCACCATCATTTCTTTGTACAGTTCACTTTTCCCCACCCCAATCGAGGTATGGATGTAACCTTGATCATAACTGTGTTGTGTCATTATTATCCTCTTTGGTGATTAGATTTAAATGCTATAACTTTCAGTTTTGTTTGATCTAGTTGAACTATTTGTACACCAGATTTTTGGGGCTTTACATTCAATTTTAAACAAACCGAATAAGGCAAAATATTAGAGGATGTTCCAAAATCTACTAGAAAATTATGAATGTTTTTGTTCAAAAGTTCAAAAGTTAAGAGGAAAGGAGGAGTATGTGAATTAGATCTTTCTCGAATCATAATTGCATCGAAATAATTGAGCTTATTAGAAGGGATAGGAGTAGGCTTGTTTTTTCCTTTAGAGGTTTTAGTGGTAACACCAGCTGAAGGTAATGGAGAAGAAGGAACAACGTTCAACTCATTAAGGAATCATTTATTTTGTTGTTTTAGCTTACTGACCTCATATAGAGAAATATTGGCCTTAGTTTTCTTCATATCCTCAACTATTTTATACTTAATCGTATCCAAGACTATTAAGGTTTTCGATGTAGGAGAGGTTACAGTAGTACTTGATGTGGATTGCGAAGATTGATTAAAAGACTTTTTGGATGTACCTTTTTCACTCAATGAGTTGTTTTGAAATTTTGACCTTTTTGTGTTGCTTATGTAGGTCCTTTGCTTTGTGTACTAACAGGGAGTGCCTCTTCTTCTTCTTCAATCTCTGAAGTAGTAAGGATAAAATCCCATAGGCCATTTGTTTGGTTATTTCATCATCTTCTGCTTCTTTTGTTGATACAATTCCTTCTTCTTCCTCTTCTTCATGTGAATGTGCATTAGATATATGAGCAGGTGGTTGATATTGAAAAGGTTGATTCCTTTATATGGATCTAAAAGATTCTTCTTGATGTTTCAACGACTTGCTTCTTCAATTCTACGATTTCATTGGACATATTTTTGAGAACTTTTTGTAGACCTTGTAGATCAAAGAGATCTTTGGAAGTTTTATTTTTAGATTCTTCTTTAAAAGTTACCTTTTTAGCTATTTTCTTTCATCGACAATGACTCTGTTCTCAAGGGCTAATACCTTTTTTCCATAGCCAAAGATTCTTTCATATTATCACTTAATACTACCTTTTGAGCTCTATCAATGAACATAGTGATATTTGACAGTAGGGTATTGATGTACCATTCAATATGAACATCAACACTAGGATTAGATGTAGTAGGGATCTTATTCAAAAGATTATTAAATCTTGAATTGAAATCTTTAACTTTCTCATTAGGTGAGGTTTTGAGATTTGAGAATTCATTAATTAATGTTGTTGTTGTTCTATCATCTCCAAATTTCAATCAGTAATTAATCCAGATGGTAATGAAAAATGCCAGGACCTCATTGATCCCTGAAATGTATAAGAAAATAATCTACAGACTACATCCTCTTCAGAAACTCCATTAAGATTAATTGTTAACATAAAATTATGTAGATGTTCTTCGATGGGAAGTCCATCATCAATATTATATTTAGGCAACCACTTTTCTGGATGTTTAGGAAGAGGGTGCAGAGGAGGAATCATCGCAACTGCTCCTAGATTGTTTCATGGTCTATCTTCCATTATGGTATTAACAATATGACCAATAGTTGAGGAGGAAGATCTAGAAGTAAATTTCCTTGATGAAGGGGTTGTTGAGGTATTAACAATTGTAGAAATTTCCCCAGCAACACTGCTAACAATAATAGCGTTTATTGTTTGAAGGGAATAGATATGGTTGGATGAAGATGTCAAAGGGTGATAATAGGATGGTAAAGAAGGATGTGAAGAGGTAGGATAAATAGTAGGAGTATGAGGTGGAGACGAAGAAATTTTCTCACTAGTCGAGGATTCAACACCAGAAATATGTTTCTTTGCCTTGTGAGTCGGTAATGTGAGTTCGAAAGGTTTGACTCCAATTTTCTCACTTTGTGATCTGTTAAGGACTCTAGTAGACTTTAGGGATGAAGTAACACTACCCTCAAAAGGTTCTGGTTGAGTATGTTGTTCTCCATAAATAGAAATCCCTTCCAATTTTTGTACAAGAGTTTGAAGTTCGGTGCTTCAATAGGTTGCTCTGAGAATGGTATGTATTCAAAGGTTTGACTAGCTGATTTTTTAACAAGGCTAGGAGCTTTTGATGATGGTTCATCAACTTCACATCTAGAATCAAGTGATTTGGATTGCGATCTAGAAGTTGAAGGAGACTTCGAGGTGGATTCACTCTTAAAATGACCTCTTGAATTAGAGTGAGACCTTCTTGTTATTCTTAGCTTGTTAGTTCTCCTTCTAGCGCAAAAAATGTTGATGGCCTAAATTGACATATCAACATTGGGGGAAAACCTCCCAATCGGGGCCCCAATTAAACCCTTTTCCATTTGGAGTGGTGGCTCTGATTGGAGTTATGGGACCAATTTCCCTTAATTAAAAAATTGTGGAATGGGATGAATGATGTCAATAATGTATTTATCAATCAAATTGATATATTTTGCTAACCTACTTATAAATTGCAATAACTTATTATAATACCTTAGTAAGCTAATAACATATACGCTAGAAAGATGTCGTAATAAACACAATAATGTAGATCATCATGCAATTACGATATTACTTCGATCAAAGAAAACTAATTTACTTAAATAGTTAATTAAATTAATTTGATTAAAGCATCAGATATGATAGAAATTTCGTTGTTCTTGATATAACATTAAATTTCAATCAAACATGCCAATAGTGATAATGGAAGACTCACTAACATACATATATGTGAACAATATCATATAACAATTCCTTTCATAGCAAAAACACAACAACATAGGATAATAGTACCCGATAAACCATAGATATGCTCATACTGGAATTGCAAGTGGTTCAACTTATACTAAGAAAAACTTAAAATATAGTAGTACAAGTTCAAGTCCTCTTCTTGCAAAATTTAGAACCCCTATATCTATCTCATAGAGGGGAATTTACAGTCTTAATACAAAGAAAGTAAAGACAACTTTTCCTTCAATCTCTTAATAGAAACAAATAGTAAAAACATAACAAGAAATTGTTGCAACAACTTTTAAATTTAAGACGAGGACTATCCAATGTTGAGTTGTCGCAACATGTAAATGTCCAGCAAGTAAGTGAGTTTCGGAGGATTTTTAGGCTTGAACCTCATAAGACTGGTGAAAATCATTGAATTTAACGATGATAGCATCTGTGTAGAAACATTGGATAAACAACGAAGTACGAACCATTGGCTGTGAGGTTTGACAAGGAACTGCTAATGATTCTCAAGGTCAATTTTGGATAACCGCTTGATTCTTTCAACCATTATGTTGTCCTATTTTGCCCAAGTCTTCATTAAAGTCTTGACATCTGGAAGTGAACCTTCTGCGCAATTAGAAACTAGATTTTCTTGCAACAGAGTATCATTAATAGATTCAACAATAGAAATGGAAAGATCTATGGCCTCATTGGTTGCATCTTCAACTTGTTTCATTTTTAATTTCCCACTCTCAGAAAATTATTGTCTTTTGTGTTTCATCAATCTTAAGCAGATTTTCCTCTCTGCCCTCTCTACTTTCTTGCCAGGTTATGAAATCAATTAGTTGATCATTTACTTCTTCAAAATAATTTGTCATGTCATTCAATTTATCAATCTGGGAATTTCATTATCTTGCATTGATCTCGAATTAATAGGAGTTTGTTGCAAAATATTTTATGTTGGTCCTTTAGCAGAGTATTTAACTCCTTGGCTTCCTATTTAAATTATGACAACTAAGGATTCACACTTAACTTCTTTATCCTTTTATGCATCTCTTTAATCTAATCATCTTTTACTTGTATCTCTTTCTCATGTTGTATTTTCAATGCATTTAATTGCCTATGGAACTCTGCCATTTGATTTAGACATTGTCCAATAATTCTTTGTTTCTCGGTATTGATTTTTTGTTCCAATGATGTTGTTTTTTCTTCTTTTTATTTTAGAATCTTTTGGACTTCGACTACTTTATCTATTGTTGCAAAAGCATAAGCTCTTGTGAATTGAGTCAATATTCCCAATTCCTCGGAAGGTGTAGCAGAGGAACCCTTCCACAATACTTCAAAGGAATAAAGCTTGCTAGGAATTAATGATTCAGATTGCTCGAGCTTCCTTTTCTTTCTGCCTCTCTTGACCACTGCCTTGTGCTCAGGATTGTAAAATATATCTAAAGGAGGAATATCCTCTATATTGAGAGTAACTTTTGAGGTAGGGAAAGCAGGAATAACCTCAGTATCCTTTTAACCATAAATGGAATATCTATCAACAACTTCCTTTGTCCTGACTTCTTGTTCAACATTTTTAACAGTACCTTGAACCTCCACTTGTTGTGAAGAAGTGGTAGTTTGAGAAGTTGGAGCTTGAACCTTAGTCTTAGGGTTTGTAGTCATACTAAATTCATTCCAAGCTTCAGTTAATTTAGGATTAAAAATCAACTCATCAAGCTGAGGTGGGGAAGAAATCAAAACAACCTCTGGCTGATCTTTGGGGTGAACTACCAACTATGCAGAACTATCAGGATGAGTGCTTAACACTGATGACTTCTCCTGAGGTAACTGTAGTGTTGGCTGCATAAATCATTCTTGCGGACAAGACCGATCTCCCTAGTATCAAATGATATCTAGCAACAAGCAGCACAAGCAAATCTACTTTTCTCTAAACATGTTTCAATTCATAAATGAAAACTAAGAGGTGTAATAGACCTTACCTCAGTCCAATGCTTGTTTGTGGCAGCTTTGTTCCAACAGCCTCAAGCAGTTCCCTTTTAATAACTTGCATACACAAACAAACACACATCAAAGAACACCTGCATAGATAATATATTAAAACATGTTCATTATGAAGATCAAGGAGCTCATAAAATAAACCATTAGAGACAGTTCACTGAGAAAAACAAACTTGATTGTATTAACTTTATGAATAAAATAACCTTACAACCTTTGCCTTGATGTTGCACAAGCTCTTTCTAGGGTCTAGCAAGAATCTCCTCTACTTTGACAAGCCTCACTCACTTCCAAAATGAAATGAAAGGTATGTGATCTCTCCTCTCACAAGCTCAAAAAGGAAGTATAATTTCCAGCAGCATTTACCCTCAAGAATCTTCAGCTTTCAACCTCCCCTACAACCAGCCCAATGCCTGAATTTATAGTGCAAATGGAGGAAGTTACAGGTCCACCATTGAAGGGATAAGTTCCTCCTTCAATGGGATAAGCACCTCATATCATGGAGTTATCTCCCTTAGTTATGGAATGGATGAACCAAGGTGAAGCAGACTTGCCAGCGTAATATTCCTTCTAGAAGCGTTCAGAAGTGACCCAAGGTGAGTTTTTAAGAGCGAACTCACGCCTTTTTAACTTTTACAGGGGTTCACACCCATCACTTAACAGACAGAGCAGTCAGGTTCGCAAGGGACATGATCATTGAGTGCGGTACCGCAGGTAATGTTAGGAGAAAGTGTGAAACCAGGATTTAAGATATTTTTAAGGTCTTTCTCCCATTTTCGAGGCTTGACATGAAGAGCTAAGGCTTAAGACTTGCAAAGGAGGTATGTATGAGTGGTGATGGACTCACACAAATTGTAGAAAGTCATGGTGACAATTTTTTGTGTAACATGTAGGAATTCCTTGCAGATTCAAACTGCTAATTGTAATTTACTAAAATAATAGACTTGAGTCTCCTATACTCACAAGTAGAAATAATTAAATGATTGCGAAATCACAAAGCATACAAGAGAAAGAATTCAATCAACACATTACACAATGATTTCCTAGGGAAAGCCGTAGCTAAAAACCCTTGTTATCGGTATATTGCATTAGTAAAAAAATATGAGAAGATTACAATGCTTTGCTCATGCCCCAAGCAACCTCTACATTATCTCTATCTATCTCACTGCTTCCTAGACAAGCCCAGGCCAATACTTAACCAAATTTTAGCTTGCCCAAATCCCTGTTTCCTTGCATTATTTCCTTGGGAATTAGACCCCTATTAATTAGGGAAATTCCTCAATATGAATTGCGCAATCCTCATAGGCCTTCCTCTGACTGCTTGCACCACTTGTACAATTCAGATGATTATACAACTGATAGTACATTGTCCCTGAACTCCAATATCAACTGGGTAACTCTCAGATTTGACTTGCATGAGTTATTTATGAGTGAATCATAAGTTAATTGGTTGAACACATGAAGCAACACCTTGTTATCTAACCTCCTACTAGTTCCTCCATCACTTGGAACTAGTTTAACTCACTTTAACTCAATTAAACTAAATTAATTAATTACAACTCAAAATAAACTCAACTAGGGCTCCTATAATGTAGGGGACACTCTACATGACTCAAGTTAGACCCTCAACTCAAATTAACTTAGCCAACTAAGTAAATTTAACTTAGTTAACTCGTATGAGTTGTCTTGTGATGTGGAACGACAATTTAATTACTAATTTAATTCAAGGACAAAATTAAATTAGGATTTTCTTATTGCATTTTCAATAGTCCCTCTAAAAAACAAATGGATTATTAGATACCCCAATATTGCCTCTATGGAACTCAAATTTGCCTCTTGACAGTGCCTTAGTCAAGATGTTTGCATCTTGTTACTCTGTAAGAATGTACTCCAACAACATGATTCTCCTCTGCACACAATCTCATAGATGGTGATATCAAATTTCGATATGCTTGGACCGATCATGGAAAACTAGAATATGAGGGAGTTTGATACAACTTTGATTGTCATAATAAATCACTATAGGATCCATCTTTTGACCAAATAACCAAACAAGGATCTTCCTCATTAAGATAGCCTCACAAGTTGCTTGACTAACAACCATGTACTATGCTTCTGTTGCACTGAGTGGAACTAATCTCTACTTCCTGTTGTACCAAGAAACTGTTGCTAACTCAATACTGAAGATTCCCCCTGATGTACTCTTCTTATCAGATGGTCTCTATGCTTAATATGCATCTGTCAAGACTTGTAGCTTCACTCCCTTTGTCCGTCTGTACCAAATACCAAACTGAGTGGTGCCTTTGAGGTATCTCAACACATGTTTAGTTGCCTTCCAATAAAGTTTGGTTGGATTAGCCATTGCTTGACTAAGTTGGTTAACTACAAAACATATGTCTAGTTGTGTGTTCACCAAATACATAAGTAAACTCACGAGCTACCTGTAAATAGTAGCCTCCACTGCTTCACCTAAAGTAACATCTTCCTTCATCCAATTTCTTGCTAGAGGAGTCTCCATGGATTTGTTGCTCTCCATGTGGGACTTCTTCAATATCTTGTTGGCATACTTGCCCTAAGAGACAAACAATTCCTCATCTCCTTGCCATACGTCCAGACCAAGGAAATAATGCATGAGCCCCAAGTCCTTCATCTTTAATTCTCTTGCAAGATCCTCTTTGCAAGATTTTACTAGCTTCTCATCACTTGTTATAATTAAATCATCGACATATAATACTATCATCAACAATTTACCTTCAACCACAATATTGTAAATGTTCACATCTGCTTCACTTTTCGTGAAGTATAACTTGGTGAAATAGCTATCAATCCTGGTGTACCAAACACGGGGTGCTTGTTTCAATCCATACAACTCTCACTTGAGTCTGCACACATGTGACTCTTTGTTAAAGGTCTCAAATCCTTTTGGATGCTCAATGTACACCTCTTCCTCAATCACACCATTAAGGAATGTTGTCTTCAGATCCATCTGATGTATTTTCCATCCCATCTATGCCGAAAGTGCTAGAATAGATGTGATTGAAGGGTACCTTGGTACATGAGCAAAGGTCTCCTCATAATCAATTCCCTCCACCTAAGAAAACCCTTTGGCCACAAATTTGGCCTTGTGTTTCTCCACACTCCAATATGCTGCTTGCTTTACCTTGTGTTGTGACCATCAACAACCCCCCCTTTTTTTAGTGTTAGCAATAACACTAATAAATGGGGACCCTTCTAAAAAAAAAAAAATCAAAACTTAGCACTTGAGATTTCCTTTTTGTTTTCAATAAAACATGATATCAAAGAAAAACTCCCAACAATATGAATTCCTACCTTTTCATGCTTCATGCGCATAAAAACATTATAAATGTTAAGCCTCCTTATGAAAAGCGCTATACAACCACAAAAGCTAGGAAAACCCTTGTAAGCGGAAAGTCTTGAGTACCAAGCAAAACTTTAATAAACCCGCTTTTTAATGATAGCATCGCATCACAAAAAGGGTAATTGCAGGCATCTTTTACATAAGAAACTCTTCGAAATGCAAAAAAGTGAGAACGCGAGAATGCGAGATCGCAAGTCTTACAAACTCATCGCATATCGCAGATTTCATTGACCGAAGCGCCACTCAATACAAAACGCCCAAGTTTTGCGAAATGCGACAAGCTTCTCGCAAATTGAATCTCGCAGCCGCACGATGAAACAAGTGGTTGTTAAAGATAATAGGTTTTGCGATATCATGATCTACGATATTGCAAGGCAAATCGCAAAATCGCTTTATCGCAAATCTAAAGGCTCAAAGTTTAATGATAGTACATTCTGTTGTTCAATTCAAGAGTTATGAGCATTAAATGTTAGCTTAACGGTCCATTGATGGTATTTATTAAAAACGAATCAAATCTGGTTTTAAGGACCATCTCACGTAAAGTGATATCTTTGATATGATTTTAAAATATTAAAAGCTTTCCCGTCACCTTATTGTTGTTCATTATTCACCATCATCCTTATTGTATCTTTGTTCTCTGATTACTATTTTCAGGAGCAGTACGTAGAACAACATGTAGAACGTAATGGGAAAGAAAGGCAAAGCTCCCGCATTTGAAAAATTTGAGATGACTCTGTTATTTACAAACACCACTTGAACCAAGGAAGTAAGGATATCTACTTGGGAAGGCATGTACCAACTGTTAGAAGAAGAAAGCCTGAGATTTATGAAGGTTACAGTTACGACAGATGGATGTGGGTCATCCGAAGCATCACTAACAGAGCTTGCATGCTCGTTTCTGCACCGTCTTGCAGCAAGGCCGAAGATACTACCTTACACGGATATGGTAAAATCGATTATAGACCATGCTGATATATCTGACAGGGAATTCAAGACACGGAACCAGGAGGTCATGGAGTCATTCACCCGAAGTAATTTGAGGCGTATGTATCACCTGCCAGAACCCCACGCCAATTATAACGAATAGTTTGTGGAGAAATTCGCCAAAGAAAACGAGGATTTGGCAGACTGCACAAAAAGCTAGTCTGCAAAGGAGGAACCATTAAAGAAGGATAAAAATGGTATGTATGCCACTAGCTCCCTCTCTTCTCCCTATTTTTTTGTTGCTGCAATGTTGTGTAGACTATTTGGGAAGCCAAATATCAATAAGTTTTCATCAGAATGGTTGCCTTTATTGGATGTGGCCACCAATGCCACCATAATGGATTGGGCCCAAATTTTATCGGATAATTTAGCTTCTACTATTTTAAATTATCGAACTAAAAGAAGTTTTACTCAAAGGTTTTACCCTCCCTTCTTTTTAGCTGCCTACGTCATGGATGCCATTTGTTTTGTCTCTGATTTTCACATCATGGGGTGGAAATGGATAGTACTGAATCCTCTGCTTATTCAGGTTTACCACAAAGAACTATGGGAATCCAATTTTGTCCCACATTTCTACAAGATTTGTTATGGAGTGATGCTTCTTATTCATAAAATGCTATATAATAAAGATGCCCCAAGATTCTCCCCAGAAGATGAAATTGATATTCTCCCTGTGGGAAGGTGGTTCGGGGAGGAGTTATTCACATACATTAGGGTATTTGGGAGCATTGCCTCACCTCATGTGCTTCCTTTGTATGTCCCCAACAAACCTATGGCCCGAGAGATAGCTTATTAGTCCTATGGTGTTGGGGGAATGAGCAGAGAACTCAAGAATTCTAAGAAGGCCATCTGGCCTCAATTCTGTGTGGTCTGTGGGGCCTTTGCATTATTTGATTTGGGTCACGCTTTTAAAGAGGTTGATAATATGCTAATTCTATAGCTACCAAAGTTCCAAGGGAGGCAGTATGATCCCTTTGATACTATAAAGAATTTTACAATGATGGTCAAATAAAAGTGTTTACAAAAGAAGATGATATCTTCGATGATGTCTCTCAGCAGAAGAGCTCTCTCAGAGAGATTCTAGATATGGCACAACTCCAGTTTGACCAGGCGAAGCTTCAGGAGTTTAACCATTACAGAGAACAGAGATTGGCAAATGTCCCGTTGTACAAATTGCGCATTGAACCAATAAGGGAGCCCACTCCCAGTATTAGCGTAAGTGGAAGTTCAGGAGAAGAAAAGTCTAAATCAAAGTCCAAGAGGGAATCAACTGAAAAATCTGATAAGCAATCAAGAAGTGAACACAGTAGAAGTGAAGGGTCAATTAAAGGTACAACTCAATCTATAGAAAAGCTTGGCCAACAGATTTTGTCCCCAAAACAGGTTGAGACTCCCGGTCCCCTCGCAAAGCCAACAAGTCCAATTGTAGTAGACCTAGAAAAGGAGTGGGAGAATTTTAATGAGCTAATCAACACCAAGGAACAGAGTGCAGAGCCATTGATAAACCCAGGGGAGACAACAACAGAGATGATAATAGAAGAAGTTATTAATACTTAAGAGACAGAGCACATTCCTGTTGCTCTGTCATCTGAAATTGTGCTGAAAATAGAGGAGATCCCTCCTTTGGATGTATTTTATAGCCTGCAACATAAGGATGTTGTCAGGAGACAAAGGAAGAAACGAAAAATAGATATTGTACTCTCCCCAGAGGCTGAACCTTTGGATGTCCTTTGGCAAAACCCAACCACCGATCCATCGGAAAACCTAACTAGACTCTCTCAAATCACAGGAGCATATGCTTCTGCAACCATTGATAAAGCGTAAAAAAATCAAACGCTATTAAAAAAAGGAGGATAAGATCCTATTTTTGGAACAACAACTACAGCAGGCCAGCGTCAACCGAGAATGAGAGATACAATTGGCAAATCTCCAACATGACTTCCAACAAATGCACTTAGATTACCAAAACAATCTGGCCAATAAAGAACAATAGTTACAGGCCACAATAGAACTGCATAAGGTTGACCCTAAAATTGAAGAATTCGTCACAGAAACCCTTGCCCTCAATGACCAACTCTTACAACAGGAAGAAATGCTTTACCAAAGGATCTCGCAATGGAATTCCCATTGCGAAAAAAGCAACAACATTACAAATCAAGTCGTAGACTTACGACTTGATTATGATTTAGTTTTTAAGAAAGTTTCTGACTTTGTGAATTGGCAGAAATCAGAGGAAGGAAAAAGAGCAGAATATTCTAGGATCGATGAATCCCATAAAGAAATGCTATTTTCAAAATGGGATGCACAACTCAAGGAAGCAGAGTAAGCGATGGAGGAGGCAGAAACAATAGTAAGCAACGTCATCAACTGCATCAACGGAAATATGCACAAAGCAAATTTAATATCAGAAACCACTCTAGGATTCCTCCCAAAGGCACAACAACTGCAAACAAGGTGGAAGCAAACGACAGAAGAAAAGGCAGAGTCAATTAAGCAGATAAGCAAGTTAAACTGGGACACTTACTAGCAGTATCTGGTAAAACCACATAGCCAGTGGATGACTCTGAAGTGCCTCATAACCTCCGCTAAGAAGATAGCGCCAGTGCTCGCTGATTCTGTATTGGCAGGTCAATTGAAAGTTGAAGTCGGCCAACCGATGCTCTTGAAGCCCATGCTGGACATTTGCAACTTAAAAGAACAAATACATGATTTAGCATAGATATAGTTTTAGTTTGATTTTAGTTCATTTTTGCTTAAAATGAGGATGGTCGTTTTGAACCTCCTCATCTATTTTTTTAATAACTATTTTTAGTTTTCATTAGAGTAGTATTTAAACCCCTCTCATGCATTTAGAGAGGGGTCCAAAAATTTGTCAAAAACAATTCTTCAAAATGTGCAGTTTGCCCCCACTGAGGAGGTTTTGATAAATGAATGGAACGAGATTTATTTACATCTGAGTTTGATGTCTGCTATTGAAATACACTTCTATACTCTTAGTGGATATTGAATTATTTGAAGATAAATCTATATTGTTGAATCTCATGAGTAGGACCTGTTATCACTCAGGTTGTCCCTAGGCTCCTAATAGGGATACGGCCGAGGTAACCACAAACCAATCTTTTGATCGCAGGTTCTAGCCCACCTGCAATCGGAGAGGGCTCTCTCCTTTTGATTCAACCTTAGTTGATGATTTTAGGCTAGCTTTCTGACTTCAAGGGAATGTTGACTGTGATTGGAAAGAAGGTAGGATTCTTGAACAAAGAGGCACGGTAAGCTGTGATAAGTTTCGAACCATTGGGCATGGAGTCACAGATTGAGGCATGCGAGCGTTTTCTTGGTCACAAGGGGATACGGAGCGGGATAGCCACACAGGATACAATTCTCGGTCTGCTGAAAGTACGGAGTGGACATCAGGGATGAAAGGCAAAGGAGAATCATTTCATCATGCTGAAGAGGAGGAGAAGTGGATGATTGGGATCCTGGAGTAGTTAAGAATTCCTAAGACATGCACTCATATGTGAAAGAAACAGCGTAAACCAGATCATTTAAGAATACAAGCTCATAACTGTTTCTGAAGAAAACATTGAAAAACGCAGAAATTGAACTTAAGGTGTATTCAAACAAATCTTAAGCTATTCTTTTTTCCTGCGATTTAGAAGGTGGAAAGGCGATAAGAACATAAAATAAAACAGGGGAGAGGAACACTTATTGAATCATGTAGAAGCACAAGAATTCCATGATCATTCCTTGGCCAAGAGAAAACATCAAGTTGTTTCGCAATCCATGCTTTCAGCAATCTTTGATTATGGAAAATTATGACAGTTACAGTGCGAGTCTCTGCTCAGAGAAAATGCTGGAAAGAAGACTGACCAACAACTACTACCAACCAACCAACCCCTCACAACAGTGCTCAGGGTGGTATTTATAAACAAAATATCGGAAAGACATTATTACAAGTGACCTTGATAGGTCTGCTTAGAATTCTTCAAAAATCTAAATGTTGCTGGAATTAAATGCAAGTAAATCTTTTTTGGCTGCGCTGGGGGTAGCTGGATCGGAACAGGTGACGAGGTGGCCCTTGGGGACCAGATGCGGTGCTGCTGGAGTGAATGTCCTTCGGGGCTGCAGTTCGGCTTTGGTGTGAATTGAATGTGCAATAATTATGATTTGAGAGCCTCAAGTAGTTTCACTCTCCTTCTACGAATCTGTTGGAAGATATTCAATTTTCTCTTGCTTCGGGCCGCTGTTCAAGATATTCTCTAATACACTTTGTCGCTACATTGATGGCTTCTGCCGTCGACTGATACTCTTTGACACGCTTGATGCCTGCTGATTTGATCTGATACACTTTAAACTCTGTGATTGATTTGTTGCTGTCTTCGAACCGGATCCTTTGGCACGATCGGGCGATTTTCGGGCTCTTTCGGCGCGCAATGGGCTCAGCAATCAGAAGATTCCCTGAAGATTCCTCGAAATGGCCTATTTCCCATAGCGATGTGCGATTAGCGCTTTGCGCTAATCGCGCATCGAAAACTGCCTCCGTTTCTTGATCTGGAGCTCCGAAGTGCGATTTTTCTTCCTGCACGAAGCTTTTTCAGCTTTCTCGCTACTGACGTAAGCATGGCGTCGGTTGTACGGTGGATGACGTCAGCTGTGGGTCCCTGGTACAGAGCGACGTGGTGAGGTATTGGATGCACTGCGGTGAAGAGACTCCGATGCGATATCGCGATATCGCATCGGCGGGGAACGGGGGGGAATTAGTTTGGAGACTTGGCACTTGCGACTGTCGATCGGCGATATCGCATCGGCGGGGGGGGGGGGGAGAGGTGAATGGATTGGACAGTCAGCGTTTGTGATCGCCGATATCGCAATATCGCATCAGCGGGGAACAGATGGTGATGATTTGCCTGAAGATGAGAGTGCGAAGGTGCGATGCGAAACGACTTTAAAGAGGAAAGAGAAAGTAAGTGGGTGTGAAGGGCATTTGAAGTTTCGGAAGGGGTCCGATTACCTCGGAGGGATTTTATACTTTGAAAGGAGTCCATCGTATCTGGGAGGTGGTTTTGGAGGTCAGGGGCTATTGCTGATTTTTAGATAAACTGAACAATTCCCGGGAATTTTTATGGTTATTTTTCAACCAGGGGGAGGGATATTACATAGGGGGATTTTACTTAATATTAATACGGGGATGGGAAGAATAGGGAGCTAAATAATAATGTTAGTGGTTAATATGGAGATGGTAAGAAAGCACTAAGTTCGGGAGAGCTTAGGTGGTTATAAGGGGGTAGGACCATACTTTGGGAGAATATATGGAACAAATTTGAGTAAAGTAGATCTTTACTCAAGCCAGCGTTATGGAGATGATGAACTTAAGAGGTGTCAAGCAGATCTTGACCTCTTTTGGGGAAGTTAGTTAATGATTGGGGAAAACAGAGAAGGGGAGTCAGTTATACCTCTTTTGAGCTTTTATGCTTACAAATCCTTGTTGATTATGTTCTGCATGATATGATACCTGAAAACCTGGAACTGGTCAGCAATTCAACAACCTCAGAACTACCTACCCAGCCTACTTACCTAGCATTTTTTCTTCTTTTGTTTGGGGGTGCACTTAGACTTGCAAACCTGTCGTTCATTTTTCTTTTGATGCTTTCCTATCTACATACTACCCTTATTTCTTCCGGAGCCCAGATTAAGCTGTTGGGATCGTCTGTTTCTCTACCTATCTAAGAATCTGCCAAGATTAAACTGTTTGGACAGATTTACAATCTCTATATTCTAAAACAGGAAATTTAAACCTAGGGAGACCAAGATTAAACTGTTTGGACCTCCCTTTAACTAAAAAATAGCGATATCGGGATAATTTTACAAAATTTGAAGGCAATTGAATGAACTTGAAGTAGCCTTCTTCATTTGGAGACTGTTTGAGCAAATATGGAGCATTGCAGCAAGCAAAGTACGACATATTTGGCCTGTGAAATGCCAATCATGAAAAATGAATACCCTGCTGCAGCAGGAAGCTAACATGACCTATTACTAATGGTACTTTTATCTCCTAATACTTTTTGCTTATGTGCCAAGTGATATATTATTTTCAATTATTTATATATGAAAGCCTGAATGTTCAGGTGTCATTATTGCACTTTTGTATGGTGATAACTATTCTTTTTATGCTGAGTGTATGAATGACTCATTATGCGATGTGTTTATCATAATTGTTTCGGCTAATTTCTTATACAAAACAATCATTTTTAATGGATTCCTTTCCTGTAGTGATTGAATGATTTTTACTACCAATTGTTGTTGGAAATTACTTTAGATCGCATAAACAAAGTGTTACTCCAGGGATAGTTTAAAGTTAGATATTTTCCTTCATTAGAATTAAATTGCATATGTTAGTTAAGAGATAGATTAAATTTAGAATAAAGCATTCACCCCATAAACCCAAAAAATAAAATCATCATCCCGTTAGTTCACCATCATAAATAGATTGGGAAACTCGTCCCATCATCCCCAATTGGAGCCACTATTCCAAACGGAAAAGGAGCTGCTTTCAAGGTCCGGACCGGGTGGTTGTCCCCCTTGTTGTAGACCCGATTTTCGGGCCTTCAACACCTTTTAAAGCCATTTGGAACTCACCATCAACTTGTCTACTGGTCTTGGGACCACTTCCCAAACATTTTTTCTCATAATGGAATCATACTCCTCTGCCATGGCCTCAACCCATATTGGTTTCTACACTTCTTCCTCGAATGAGGATGGCTCAATCTGGTGACTTCCTTTTTCTGTGTTGTGATGTGGATGCTCCCACATTCCCTCTAGCATCATGCATCAATCTGCCAACCTCCCTAATGTGCTTCCTCCCATCTTTGGAAGTCTTTGTATGAGTGGGTGTTTCCACTCTCTACTCCTCTGCATGTGGCTTCTCCATATCATCTCGAGGTTCTTCCTTTGTAGCTAAAATATCCTCATTTGCATGTAATTGAATATCCCTATCAAGGGAACATCTCATGGCCTTATCTTCATCGAACTTCACATCTCAACGAACCAATGTCATCCTGTGAGATGGCAAGTACACCTGATAGTTGTGAGGTGTATCTGTGTAGCCCACAAATATGCCCTGCTGAGTTGTTGCCTCTAGCTTTTTCCTTGCATCCTTGGTAACATGACAATAAATTGATGAACCAAAGATCCTGAAGTGTGCCACATATGGTTTCTTACCTAAAAAAGCTTCTTTCAATGTACTCATCTCGAGAATCTGATGAGGACTTATGTTTTGCACATATACAATTCTGTTGCATGCTTCAACCCACAATTGCAACAATAGGCCCTGATCATGTAACATTGGTTGTGCAACTCCCACAATGTTTTTGTTCTTCCTTTAACCCACCCCATTCTGTTGTGGAGAATGGGGTGTTATTAACTCTCGTTGAATGCCTTCTGATGTACAAAAGTTCTTGAATTCATTTGACACACATTATCCATTGTTATTGCTCCTTAGAGCCTTCACTTTCCTGTCAATGTCTTTCTCAACAAGTTCTTTAAATTCACAAAAATTAGAGAACGTCTCATCTTTCTTCTGCATGAAGAAAATTCAACACTTACATGAGAAATCATCTATAAATATTACATGATACCTATGCTTGACCGTGGAGGCTATTGAGAACAGTCCACACACATCTAAGTGAATTCTTTCAAGGATTGCTTGCTCTCGAATGTCCTTATCATGAAAGGTTGCTTTGGTGTACTTCCCCATTATACACCCTTTGCATGTATCTCTCTGCTCTAATGCACCCTTGGGAAGTCTTGTAGAAATTTTGTTGCATGATCTTCAAAGATCCATGGTGAAGATGGCCCAATCTTCTATGCCATAATTCATCAATGTCTCAGCTCTACACCTTCTCTATTTTTGTGCTCAAAACAACACAACCTTCTACATCCAATTTGTAGAGGTTCTTCACCCAAACCCTGATCTACTCCACTTGCTATGTGACGAAGGAAAGCCTTATCCTTTGCTAAATATCACATCATAGCCATGATCCTCCAACATAGCAATTGTAACCAAATTCTTCTTCAAAATCAGAAAATACATGACATCTTTTAATCTGAGAGTAGAATCGTCGCTCTATACTATCCATCATCTCCCATTTCAATGTGCATCTGGAGGTCCTTCTGCTCCAAGTGACTGAAGAATTCATTGTTGTTGTTCATATGGAATGAGGCTCCACTATCCAGATACCACACACTACCCATCCTCGATGTCACCATGCAAGTAATGAGGGTGAAATCCAACTCGAATTATGAAGCAAGAGCCTCAACTGTCGCTCCTCCTGAGGGTTTCTTGCCAGCTTTCTTATGCAGACACTTCGTGGCATAGTGTCCCAGCTCATGACAATGAAAACATTTAATCTTTGACAACTCCTTCTTCTTGTCTGCATGACTAGAATTTGATTTGGAATGGGATGAATTCCCTTTCCCTTTATTTGCCTTTCTATCTAAGGCATAATTCTACTCCTCATCATGCTTAGATGAGGATCCACCTCTGGTGTTCCATCGAATTTCTTCTTACACCAAGTCATACCACAAATGCTCCCGCTATGGTATCTTCTCCCTTCCATTTATCGAATTGTGGTAGTTGTGTGAGCTCTTGGGAAGGCCTAGAAGTGTTAGGCTGACCAGATAATCTTCAACAATTGTAACACCAACACTTCCAAACTCATCTCGACATTGGGTGAACTTGGTCAAGTGCTTTGGTATTGTGTTGCCCTTCTCCATCTTGATTTTCCTGAGGTTTTCCTTTAGTTCCAGCTTCCTTTGGTCACTATTGTTCTAAAACAGGTATGTCAAGGCCTTCCACATTGCATATGGAGTCCTCTTCCCATGGAGGTTCAAGACAATGTGTCCTCAAACTCCTTCTAGTATGATCTTTCTTTCCTTTGGAACACATTTCCTCCACTCTGCCAAATCTTGAGCATTAGTTGTTGGAGGCTTAGGAATATCTTTGTCTATAAATTCCTTAATCTTGTTGTCTTCCATCACTGCCTCCATCCTATCCTTCCAAGCAATATAGTTTGAACTACCCTTAAGGGCATATTGAGTCTTAATTTGTAGAACAACATCTTGTTGGCTCTGAAGAATGATACTACAAATTTGATTTCACCTATAAAAGACAACCTCGTATTCTCCTCTTCTAGAGTGATTTTTGCACTGTCACCATGTATAAATTCCTTGTAGATTCAAACTACTAATTGTAATTTACTAAAACAATATACTTTAATCTACTATACTCATCAGCAAAAACAATTAAATGATCGTGAAATCATGAAGCATACAAGAGAAAGAATTCAATCAACACATTACACAACGATTGCTTGGGGAAATCCATAGCTAAAAACCCATGCTATCTGTATATTGCATTGGTAAGAAAATATGAGAAGATTACAATGTTTTGCTTAAGCTCAAGCAACCTCTGCACTATCTCTATCTATCTCACTACTTCCTAGAAAAGCCTAGGCTAATACTTAACCAAATTTTGGCTTGCCTAAGTCCCTATTTCCTTGCACTATTTCCTTGGGAATTAGCCCCCTCTTAATCAAGGAAATTCCCCAATATGAATTGTGCAATCCTCGTAGGCCTTCCTCTAACTACATGCACCACCTGTACAATTCAGATGATTATACAATTGATAGTACATTGTCCCTGAACTCCAATCTCAACTAGGTAACTCTCAGATTTGACATGCATGAGTTATTTATGAGTTAATCATCAATTAATTACTTGAACAAATGAAGCAACATCCCACTGTCTGACCTCCTACTAGTTCCTCCATTAATTGGAACTAGTTTAACTCACTTTAACTAGGTTAAACTGAATTAATCAATTACAACTCAAAATTAAACTCAACGAGGGCTCCTATAATGTAGGAGGCACTCTACATGACTGAAGTTAGACCCTCAACTCGAATTAACTAAGTCAACTAAGTAAATTTAAATTAGTTAACTTGTACAAGTTGTCTTGTGATGTGGAATTACAATTTTATTCCTAATTTAATTAAAGGACAAAATTAAATTAGGATTTTCTTATTGCATTTTCAACGGTAACTGTAATAGATTCAATGGAAAGTTGGCTATCCGAGAAAATTTGTACTGAACAAATTGAGTTTTCTCTTCTGTAGAGAATTTTTCTTCCACTCTTCGGAGTACTATAGCATAGGAAGAAAATTGTACAAACATATAATGAATTTATCCTCTTCATTCTAATCCCTTGTGATGTAGTAAAATTCTTCACAACTAAATTTGAGTCATATTCCCTGTTGGGAACAATAGGAAAATTTAGACCTTCAACAACAAGGATATCCTTCTCAACATGGTGGTAATTTGTCAATGCAAATATATCGATTCTTATAGTAAAAACAGGCCATGCCCTTTTATTGGATTCTCTCAATACTTTAGTGATGCCATCGCCCACTATCTGATAAGCTACTTCTCTTTTGACTAGCTTATCGAGAATGTATAAAGGCAAAACATGAGGATGAGAAAGGCTATCCCAAACTCGGATATAGATAAATAATTCTTCTTTGAACCAATTGTCGACTCTCTGAAGGTCATCCATGGCTTCCTAAGACATTCTTGGTGGTCGAGACTCAAAGATGGTTTCATATATTGGAATCATAAAAATATGACATATCTGGTAGAGATGTTCAAAATACTTGGATTCCCATTGGGTATGATCTTAGATATGGATAGGATTTGGATCCTAAATAGTACATTTCCAACCCATAAAGGAAAAATCCATAGAAAAACACAAAGCATCAATAACATAGGCCAACAAAAAGGAGGCAAATTATTTTCAGAAACTATTATACCATGCCGAAAAGCTTGTTGTAGCTTTTTCTAGCACCTACAACACAAGTGCTTCAGGAGATATAGAAAGCTTCCTAGAGACAGCCTCTGGGTTGATTGTAGACCAGTGCCTAGGACATTTTAGATAGAGGAGTGCATTTGAGATTTTCAAGAGGGGCTTTCTTTTGCACTCTGATTGTCACGTAGTTGGAAAAAGAGGATAAAGTAGGGCTTGGTTCAATTGGCCTTCATTAAGATAAACACAAGCCAATGCATGGGTCTAAATGCTTAGGGGGTAAATTGGGCCAACCTCAGAGAGAAAAGTTTGGATTCTTGTGGCTAACACACAAGAAAAGGCAGCTTAATATTGCAGTTGTAGTAAAGGTGAAGAGGAGGAGAGAAATAAGGGGATTCGATGCATAAGGCTGTTGTAGTGTCCTATCTAGGGTGCTAGACTGGGCTATATTTATTATCGACCAGGGTGCGTAGACTTAGAGGCTTGTGCCTAAAATATATAGACATAAAGGATCTGATCTAAGTCTAATTTCCCTAATTACAATGCTATGATTCGATTCAATATCAAACTAAATCACCCTATGTGTCACTATCAACTAAGATTCAATTCATAAAACGTTGTGTATCACTGTAATTAAAGATTTTGGTCTCCTTACAGAGACATCATACATAAAACCTCTGTTCAGTGGCTACTCAACATTCACTAACATTCATTAACAGTCATGCAAGATGAAATCGTAAACATAAAGTTCATGACGGTGCTTTACAAGGTAACACTGGATCGAATCCCTTACAGGATATGATTCACGATCCAAGTGATAATCTATTCAAGCGCACGCATAAACATATAAACAAGCACATTCATAAATATATAAACATAAACATGAATCGATTTAATCACTGTGCATATCAATACCAAATACCTTGACTGTAAATGCAATAAAATAACAACAGTATACCATGTACGCAGGGCCCATCCGCGTTCTTGGTATACTAGGCTTGTTATCCAACGATCACCAAATCAAAACAACGCAGCCGTGACTGTAATGCAAGTCTATTGTATTAAAATCGAAACTTTGTTCGTGAAGCAACAATAATGATAAAAACGTAACCAACCATACAACCGGTTCAGATATTTACATATGGTTTCACATCCCTTGAAAATGGATGTACATTCATGAGCGGCTGTTGCCGCTTTTACCAAAACACGATTTTGAAAATGTTTCTATCCTAGCTGACATAAAAAAAGGAAACAAACTAAAATCGATTTGGACTGTGTGCTATTGCTGCCTTTGTCGCCAACATGCCATAGTTGACCAGTCGTTGACCGCGCATGTAAGAGGGTTGATTCCGCTACGGAATAGGTGCTCGTCCATGCTTGGACATTCCGCTTTTCATCCATACCCTTCGCTCTGGCCTGGCTGTCAT
>APFE030461165.1:6021-60214 GCA_000404065.3 Pinus taeda | reverse complement strand
AAATAAACCAGCTAGGGCAATGGCAGCTTATCTCTGAGAAGAGATGTGTGGCTACATGCCTCTGAACTGTAAAGGCTACATTGTGGCGGACAATCTGTCCTTTACAAAATGTGACTTGTTACTTATAGTATTTTTCTAGTTACAATACCATGGGTCAATTCCATGGGTGAATGAATACCATGGGTGGATTTTACAATACCACGGCAGATGCCATTTACAATACCATGGGTCAATTCCATGGGTGAATGAATACCATGGGTGGATTTTACAATACCATGGGCGGATGCCATATACAATACCATGGGTAAATTCCATGGGTCAATGAATAATATGGGTGGATGAGTACCATAGATAACCAATACAAGGGGCCATTTTCCATTCGAATCATCGCAATCCTAAAGTCTTAGAGGTATGGTCTCAAAACCAAAACTTCCTGTCGGTTATCAGAGGCTTTCTTCTAACCCTCTCCTAGTTGGTAAAGAGATTGACTTGGATTCATCTCTTTCCCGTCCTACTATTCTTGAGAGAGACTCTCTTGTGTCTATTCCTGACTGACCATTGGTCGAAAAGAGTGTCGACTTGGTTCCCCCACCAGTTGCTGACTCTGTTCCAGGAGAGAGTGGTGATCATACTGCTCATGTTCTTCTCGTCTCCTTAGATTCTCATGAATCGAAGAGTGACCCTCACTTCCCAATTGTTCAGGAGAGTTCTTCTCCTATTCCTGTAAAGCATGGGGGCAATCATATGATACCCCCACCAAGTAGTTTTCTCGTCTCTTTCGATTGGGGTCCATTCACTACTTTTCGCCTCCCATCTTATGTGCCTTTCCAGATCACAATACAAGATTATAATATGGTAGTACCTGGCTCTATATTAGATGAAGGTGCATCTGTTAGAATCATCTCTTCCACTATGGCGCAAGCTTTGGGTTCCCCACAACTTGTGCCTATCACCCAAAATATGTTGGCTTTCAATGAAGGAACCAGTCAGTCGTTAGGGATCCTTCCAAAATTCCCTATTACTTGGGAGGAAAGACCGTCTATATAGACGTGATGGTAGTCCAAGGTCCTATAGATTTCAATCTTCTCCTTGGACGCGACTATCTTTATGTCACGGGAGCTCTTATTTCTTCACTTTTCCGTGTTGTTTTTTTTCTGCACGAGGGGAGAATTGTGACTATTGATCAACTGTCATTCATTGGTCAACAGGTGCCTCCTTTGCAACCATCATCCCCTATCAGCTATTGTTTGCAAGTAATGCCTTCCCTGCCATAAGTCAATTATGTGGCTATCTGTTCTGTCTCTACATTTGTTGACGATCACACAGATGGTATAGTACATTATGTACTGGGGCATTGGAACCTGATCTGTCTATGGTACCAAATGACATGTATTCCTCCTGGAGCATAGTCCTTCCATCTAGTGAAGACCTCTTGGGAGCCATGTTCTCGTATGGTCCATGAATATCTATGTGAGAATAATACTTGGTCTTGTGTCAACCTCATTAAATAATGAAACAAGGAGTCATGAGGAGAGTTCCTGGTCTTGTGTCAAGCTCGTTAAAAAATGAAACAAGGGTCGATGAGCATAGTTCCTTGTCTTGTGTCAAGCTCATTAAAAAATGAACCAAAGGGTCTCGAGCATAGTTCTTTGTCTTGTGTCAAGCTCGTTAAAAAATGAAACAAGGGTCTCGAGGATAACTCTTTTACTGTGTCATCCTCATTAAAAAATGAAGCACCTCCCTTTTCCAAATCGAGTCTTTGATTAAGATCTCGTAAAATCCCAGTCCAGTCTTTCCAAGATCTTGAAAGTGAAACCTTCATCCCATCCACCTAATGGACTAAAATGAAGATAGAGGGGCATGTACCTCGATTACGTCATTATGCTGGGGGCATGCAAACTTATAACAAGCATAGTTTTTCATTTCAAGCTTGTGTAAACATGAAACCGAATCAAAGCAAAGTTCTCCATGGTTCAAGCTTGTGTAAAAATGAACCCATGCCCAATTTACATCTCGTGATTTCCGCTTTAATCAACCGATTTCTACTAGATGAGACTTGGTTGTTTCATTCCATCACCACCACCTCTTTAACCGATCATATGCTTTCATTTGGTTGTTTTTCCTTTCTTAAGGGACCGCAACGATGAGTGGTTTTGTTAGCCAGCCTCTTGGCCATTATGTGTTTTGAGCAGCTCCTCCATTGTGGGGACCAGTTTCTACCCTTTTCGTTCCTCTAGGATAAGTCACCTTTAAGCTCTTTTCTAACTCGTAAAAGATGAAAATTTTGCCGACTATTTTTCCCTTTTGACACGTTAAAGAAAAGAAAACTAGGGGGGGGGGGGTAGGGGGGAGGGCGTCTGCGTTCAGCTCTTTTCCAACCCTTTAAAAGCGAAAAGATGGCTGAGCCCTTGTCATTTCGAACTCGTTAACAGATGCGAAACGTCGTGTGCCCAGTATAAGTTTACCCCTTTTTCGAGCTGGGAGGCACTATTTATGAAAAAGGTACTCCTTAACTGAAATGGTCAGGTGGTTCTCTCAAGTATTGTTTTCTACCTTTTTGGGCTCAAGAGACACAAATGTATGAAAAGGGACAACGTGGAGTTTTTTTTTTTTTTTTCAAACTCTCTAAACACGAAAAAGATACCAAGTTTCACCTTTGTCAGACTCGTTAGACTATTAAACGACATCGCATTCGTCGCCATGACGAATATGAGCTTCTCCCTCCTAGGGCTCATTAAACTGACTAGGTCGGGATAATCCGAAGGATTAAATTACAGTGCAAGCATATGCTATCCTCTTCGAGATTGCGATTAAAAATAATTGGGGTACTTGCCAGAAATGGTGGGGGGAAATTTGGAAATCTATCAAGTCGTGTCGGCAGCTTACTCTTGAACATGACACTCTTTGCTTCGTGTCGAGTTGGGATATCCTCCTTTGTATCATTGACCTTCCTGGGTTTGAGCCATTCATTTTTGCATTCCATTTTATCTCTACCACGTCATCATGACCACCGATCCTATGGATCCAAAAGCTGCCAAACTTCTAGTTGTGTCACCAATATGCTCAAGAATTGTCCTTCTGCAGTTACACTTACCTCTCTTTCTCTGTATCATCCAAAATAATTTTGCATC
This sequence comes from Pinus taeda, assembly GCA_000404065.3. Lineage (NCBI taxonomy): Eukaryota > Viridiplantae > Streptophyta > Pinopsida > Pinales > Pinaceae > Pinus > Pinus taeda. The sequence continues at coordinate 57,083 of APFE030461165.1, read as the reverse complement.
CTTTCGTCTCATGTCGATGATGTGGGATTCATTATGCCCCTCCTTTGACATGGTCACTTTCCGTCAACTTCAACTCATTATCCGGGAAGTTGATTGAGAGACTCCCTTACAGTACCTTAAAGTTTGCATGCCCTAATGGCGAGTTCTTCGCACTCGACGACAAGTTCACATCATTGGCTTTCGATCGAGTGATTTCACAGGTGTTCGACTTCAGTTCCTATATTCACATTCCGTGAATTGTGCTAATAGTACCTTGAGGACCATTATCATTATTGGTGGTTTCTCTCGCGCTTGTTAATAGTTTACATCACTGACTGGTAATCAAGCAACTTTCTAACATGTTTGACATCAACACATCTATCCACGTGCTAGAATTTGTACTTTGATCAGGTCATGTTGGAGCGCAAGACCCTGGGCTCAGATCACACAAGTCCAGGTTGTGAAGTGGTGTGACATGATTGTGATGATATGCATGTCACTTTCAGATGGCTGGCTGCGACCATACCTTGGTTTCATTATGATCCCCCTTAACGAATGGTTGCACCCATACCTGGATCCATTTCCATGATCATTCTCTGGATGGTTGCATCCATGCCATGATTCATGTATCATTTGACAGAGATCTAAGTTTATGTATATGTTTTTGTACTTACTTGTATGTTATTTGATGGCAGAATAGTTGCTCGCACTGATTTATAAAGCATTTCATCCCTCACTCTCATTCGGCCTTCATGCTTTAGGGGGCGTCTATTACACAACATTTTGTCATTGTCCCTGTACTCCCCGTTCCTTCATCCTGGAGGACCTCTATAGTGAACCTCGCATACTTTTCCTTCATGAAGAAACTCCCATTCTGTCCCTCTTCATGAGCACATAAATTCCCTTTTGCACCATTTCCCCTAAAACTTTTGTCTTGCCCAGTTTACAAGGCAAGCGCTAATGAACTTTGTCTCCCCTGCGTTGATGTGCATAGATTATCACTATTCCTTGCGCTGATTGGTGCGACTAAGATGTATTCCAGTCATGTCGGTCCTGTTATGGAAATTTTTTTAAATTAAAGCAAAAGCTTCCAGCTCTAGAAGCTCCGTAATGAAAGTTTGAAAAATGGTTTGGCCGGATGGGGTCGAGGATGACAGTTTGGGCTCCTTTCCCATATAATGATGGAACAACCTCAAAAGATAAGACCTTATCCCATGAGAATAGGATCCATCTCCCATCCATATTTCCTATATACACCTTGCTTCTTCCCAAGCACAAGCTAGTTAGAGTGTGAAAGTTGCAGTTCTAGTTAGAGTGTTGGCTGAGTGTGAGTATACTATTTTGATTAGACAAGCAAGTTATTACTAGTTGTAGCCATCTAGTTGTGTGAGGGAGAAGTGTGTTTGATTTGGAGTGAATTCTAAAGGGAAGAGCCTTTAAACTATTGTTGTTTGAAGCCACCATGGAGTGCTAGCAGAAGTGTGTGGGAACCTGGTCTTGTTAGAGGAAGAATGCAACTTCAAGACTAATGGTTGTAATCTCTCTTTAAATTTAATATATGCAACTATCGATTAATTTCCTACATGTTTTGTAATATTACATATTCATGGCTTAATGTTTCTTGACTTGTTAAGTAGGTTGAATTGCAATTTGTCTATTATTATGTTTGTGTGTTGTTGTTATTTAGTTGTTTCAGTAGCTCGAAGAAGGAAGCGAGAGATTGCTGGAGCGAGCAAGCGAGGACATCATCAAGCAAGATAAGCAACCAAGAGGTGGGCCCTCTTGATTGATTCTAACCTAAGGAAATCTTCCATAAAATGTATCTGTTGTGGCTAGACCCATTATCGGGCTAGAGGAATTCATTCATGTCCGCACTTATAATTTTACTTTACCACAAATTGGCGACCATACTAGGGATACCAATCCTTTTGTTTGTCTTGGATTTCATGATTTCATGTGAACATTGATAGTTTCACCGTTTCCCTTTATATCTGTTTGCTTTGCTTTGTTCACTGCTCTAGGTTTAAATTTCACAGTAGCAAATATGGTCTCTCTTTTTAGAAATTTTTATTTTTCCTTTGTTTTCTCGATCAACGCGGTTTTTTATCTCACATTCACACCAACCAGCGCATTATTTTCAAAAACAGTTGCACTGACCCCCTTCTGGCACTTGTTGTCAGTTAGGCATTTGCATTGATGCATGTAAATGAAGATTAGGGTTTGCCCCGAACCTTGACTAGTGTGGCTTGCTCTTTTATTTTAGCATTGTAGCTTGTTTTCACTGTGTTTCTCCCTGCCTAAAGAGTTTCATTTAGCTTGCTTTGTGTGCTTGCTTGGTTTAGCCCACCCTTTGATGTGTTAAGTCTGGCCCTGTGTGAAGTTATTTTTTATTTTTTCTTTAAATCCCTTGATCGACGCTATTTTTTGCCAAAAAGTTGCACCGATCACCATTAGCGCTAGTTGTAGTACTGGTAAGTTGTGTCGATCGGTGCTAATGTTGGCCCAAAAGTTACTCCGGTCTCAGGGGTAAGAAAAAATCAGAATTTCTCCCACTCCAGTGCCAGTGTGTCTTGACCCTCAGACTCTCTTTTTCCTCCCAGAAGTGACTAGGATGCTTTGTTTTCAATTGAATGAGTGAAAGAGTCTCTTTTGTTCTCTTATTTCGAGTGTCTCTTTTCTCTTTCCACCATAGATTACATTGCTTGGTTTCTCAATTGAAGCATTTCTGTGTTTGGTTTGTTCGATTCAGGGAAGAAGTTGCTTTTAGTTTCATTTATAATGCTTTGGATTTGGTTGATGCTTGTTTGTTCGGAATTGTGAAAATTTTCGTTTAAAGTACTTTATGTGAAAATAGTCATTTTCCATTTTATCAAAAGAAGAACATCATTCTAGTTTACTTAAGCGAAAATATTGAATTAGTAGCGTCATTAAGAAGCTAGAATTGCATCATCATAAGCATTGGAAATGAAATGAAACTTCTTTTGTTGTTAAGGGAAGATTAAATGCATTTAGGAGATTTATTAGTGAAAGATTTCATCCTTTGATTGTTGCATTAATTTTGTGTTCTCTATCTCTCAATTAGTGATAACTTTCATCGAAGACAAAGATCTCTTTTCTCATATAGTTGCATATAGGATTTTTCAGATGACAATGGTAGGGCCTTGTAATTGAAACTTAATTCAAGATCAATCATTAAAATTTATTGATTCAACCTAAGGAAGCATTGAAACTTAACAATCATATCTAGAAGGTCTAGGCTAGAGATGTGTTCCGGCGTCTTTAAACCTAACAGCTGTCATTAGCTTCGGCATTAGACAGTGCTAGTACAGATTTGTGGTCCCCATACCGTCAAGTATATAATGGGAGACCCCACTAGGCTGCAATCCTTTTATCCTTAGGAAGCCAATTCGGCTAACTTGCAAACGTGATACACTGAACACAGCGTTCAGGGAGATTACTTGCTCGTACTTCTTGGTTCGTCGGGAGGTATTTTGCAATTCACAGTTGTCTGGTAATCCTGTTTACCTAGATCATCCAAAGCAGTCATTTGATCTTTTTGACTCATTAAACTTAAATGGTCATTGGAGCGCTTGTCCTTTCGAGCTTGTTTCAAATCGAAAGTTATAGAGTCACATTTCGCTCCTTTTCTTGACTCATAAAATATGAAAAGGTCCTTTCGAGCTTGTTTCAAATCGAAAGTTATAGAGTCACATTTCGCTCCTTTTCTTGAAAAGGCAAACTCTTTTCTTCTTCTTCTTCTTCTTCTTTTTTTTTTTTTTTTTTTTTTTTTTTTTTTTTTTTTTTTTTTTTTTTTTCGGTGTCTTAAAATTAACTACCCACGAAATATTCCTAGTAAAAGTTATCTTCCTTAGTAATTATTTAGGGTCGATTCCAATTGCAACATTTCCAGAGTCTACTAGTCAAGGATTCTCGTTGGATGGGAATCCTAGTCCTTTTCCTTCTTTTGGGAATGTTGGTGCTCCTTATATGGCAATGTTGTCCCTTCCTGGGTTAACCATTGGTCTACCTGTCTGGTTATTTTCAACCTCGGTGATCCCAAGTGTCCTAACTCCTGCCTTGCCATCTCCTTCATTCGAATCATATCATGATGATTCTAAGGTTGACCCCTCGCCTTCTTCACCCATCTCTTCACCCTCCTTTTCTACCTTGCTTGGTGAAAGTTTGAAATCCAGTAACCAGGAGGCTAAGAAGAAGAAGAAGTCAAATAAGTGAGAAGCCAACCGTGCAACTATTAATCCAAATGCACCCCACGTCGACAAACCTTCTGACCCTTCACAAAAGGTAAAATTCCCTTGCACGCTTTGTAAAATTCCCTGGCATTCCCAGAGTCTTAGAGGTATGGTCTCAAAACCTAAACTGACCATCCCCGTCAACCTCTGGAGATCATGACGATGCTACGCCTTCAACTAATGACGCTAGGAAGAAGGGAAATATTAGATTCCCCTGTAGGTTATGTGAAGGAGAGCAACTTCTTCACCTTTGCCCTCTTATGGATAAAGCCTCCAAAGTCTTGGAAAATTGTGATGCAGGAAAGTGTTCCCTCTATGGATAGAGGCAACCCATCTAGCCCTAGAGTGGGTCTAGTCACAGCAAAGACAAAACAACAATTGATTCCCTTAAATAGTCATCGTTTGAGGCCTATCTCAAACCAGTGGTTGATGAAGTTCTGTTGCGCTGCTCCAGCTTCCGTTTCCTTCTCCTTAATGAGCAATCAATCTGAAACAACACAAGAAAACAACAGAGCACGTAACCGAGAACAACAATGATCTATTTACTCATAAAGTCAAGAAATCATGAGCTATCAAGTAAATTACATACAAGACATAGGAAATCATCATTGATTGTTTTAATAATTAATCAAGAACAAAGCTTACAACCAAGTCTTGACGTCGCAAGCCTTCTCGGAGGGTCCAACCAGTATGTTTCTCCAAGAATTCACTCTTCTAGGATGGGTCTCCCAATTTACAATGTCTCTCTCTCACTCATAAGCTTTAATACAAAGTTAAGAGCACTCCACAACCTCTCACAAGCTATTAACAATTCCACACTTGTCACACTCACACTAGCTATCTATCAAACTCAAAAGAACTAGCAGCACTGCCCAACCAAAAGAACTAGCAGATCATAGCAATGGTGAGTGATTTTATAGGAGAAGGAGTCTCCATGAAATGAGGGAGAGGGAGCTTATCCTCAATGGAGGTTGCACAAGAGGCGGAACCACCATCCCAGAGGAGGAAAGGCGACCTAAACTGACCCAATAACCAGCTCTAGAAACATCCAGAAGGCTGACTATTTGAAACTTAGTCAAAAAGGGTCAATATTCAACATTAGAGAGCATTGTTTACTCTTCTTGCATAAGTTGGAAGATATGAACATGTTTATTTGACACATGACACAACAGAGGGACTGAGATGAGGACAGTGACAAATTACTGTGTAACAAAAACCTTGCAGTTCCTCAACCCCAACTTCTTATTGGTTATCAGAGGCTTTCTTCTAACCCTCTCCTAATTGGTAAAAAGATTGACTTGGATTCATCTCTTTCTCGACGCGCTCTTCGTGAGCGAGAATCTCTTATGTTTGTTCCCGACCAACCATTGGTCGAAAAGAGTGTCGACTTGGTTCCCCCACCAGTTGTTCACTGTGTTCCAGGAGAGAGTGGTGATCATACTGCTCATGTTCTTCTCATCTCCTCAGATTCTATGAATCAAAGAGTGACCCTCCCATATCGGTTGTTCAGGAGAGTTCTTCTCTTATTCCTGTACAGCATGGGGACAATCATATGATACCCCCACCAAGTAGTTTTTTTGTCTCTTTCAATTGGGTTCCATTGACTGCTTTCTGCCTTTCCAAATCACAGTACAAGCCTATAATATGGTAGTACGTGGCTCTATATTAGATGAAGGTGTGTCTGTTAGCATCATGTCTTCCACTACTTCGCAAGCTTTGGGTTCCCCGCAGCTTGTGCTTGTCACCCAAAATCTGTTGGCTTTCAACGAAGGAACCAGTCAGCCCTTAGGGATCCTTCCAAAATTCCCTATCACTTTGGGAGGAAAGACCGTCTATATAGATGTGATGGTAGTCCAAGGTCCCTTAGATTTCAATCTTCTCCTTGGACGCGACTATGTTTATGTCATGGGAGCTCTTGTTTCTTCACTTTTCTGTGTGGTTTGTTTTCCGCAATAAGGGAGAATTGTGACTATTGATCAATTGTCGTTCATTGGTCACCAGGCACCTCCTTTGCAACCAGCATCTGCTATTGCCTCTTGTTTGCAGGCAATACCTTCCCTGCCATAGGTCAATTATGTGGCTACCCATTCCATTTCCATGTTTGTTTATGATCACACAGATGGTATAGTACATTATGTACTGGGTGCATTGGAACCCGACCTGTCTATGGTACCAAATGACATGTATTCCTCCCAGGGCGTGGTCCTTCTGTCTAGTGAAGACCTCTTGGGAACCATGTTCTCATATGGTCCATGAACAACTGTGTGAGGATAGTTCCTAGTCTTGTGTCAACCTCGTTAAAAAATGAAACAAGGAGTCATGAGGAGAGTTCCTGGTCTTGTGCCAACCTCGTTAAAAAATGAAACAAGGGTCGATGAGCATAGTTCCTTGTCCTGTGTCAAGCTTGTTAAAAAATGAATCAAAGGGTCTCGAGCATAGTTCTTTGTCTTGTGTCAAGCTCATTAAAAAATGAAACAAGTGCCTTGAGGATAACTCTTTTACTGTGTCAATCTCATTAAAAAATGAAGCACCTCCCTTTTCCAAATTGGTTCTTTGATTAAGATCTCATAAAATCCCAGTCGAGTCTTTCCACGATCTCGAAAGTGAAACCTTCATCCCATCCACCTAGTGGATTGAAATGAAGCTTGGGGGGCATGTACCTCAATTGAGTCATTATGCTGGGGGCATGCAAACTTATAGCAAGCATAGTTTTTCGTTTCAAACTTGTGTAAACATGACACTGAATCCAAGTAGAGTTCTCCATGGTTCAAGCTTGTGTAAAAATGAACCCATGCCCAATTTACACTCGTGATTGCCGCTTTAATCAATTGATTTCCACTAGATGAGCCTTGGTTATTTCATTCCATCGCCACCATCTCTTTAGAAGATCATATGCTTTCACTTGGTTGGTTTTCCTTTCCTGAGGGACCGTAGCGATGAGTGGTTTTGTTAGCCAACCTCTTGACCGGTATGTGTTTTGAGCATCTCCACCATTGCCGGGACCAATTTCTACCCTTTATACCACTCATTCCTCCAGGACGAGTCACCTTTAAGCTCTTTTCTGACTCGTAAAAGATGAAAAGCTCATCGAGTATTTTTCCCTTTTGACTCGTTAAAGAAAACAAAACAGGGGGGTCCTCTTTCAACTCTTTTCCAACCCTTTAAAAGTGAAAAGATGGTCAAGCCCTTATTGTTTCAAAATTGTTAACGGATGAGAAACGTCGCGTGCCCAGTACAAGTTTACCCCTATTTCGGGTTGGGAGGCACTATTTATGAAAAAGGTACTCCTTGATTGAAATGGTCAAGCGGTTCTCTCAAGTATTGTTTTCTACCTTTTTGGGCTCGAGAGACACAAATGTATGAAAAGGGACCATGTGGAGTTTTCTTTTACGTGTCTTTTCAAACTCTCTAAACATGAAAAAGATATTGAGTTACACATTTTTCAGACTCGTTAAACTATTAAACGACATCGGATTCATCGTCATGACGAACATGAGCTTCTCCTTCCTAGGGCTCGTTAAACTTACAAGGTCGGATTCATCTGAAGGATGAAATTACAGTGCAAGCATATGCTATCCCCTTAAAGCTTGCGATTAAAAAATAATTGGGGTACTCACTAGAAATGGTGGGGGGGAATTTGAAAATCTATCTAGTCATGTTAGCAGCGTACTCTTGAACCTGACACTCTTTGCTTTGTGTTGGGTTGCGATATCCTCCTTTCTATCATTGACCTTCCTGGGTTTGGGCCGTTCATTTTTGCCTTCCATTTGATCTCTGCCACATCATCATGACCACCAAATCTATGGATCCAAAAGCTGCCAAACTTCTAGTTGTGTCACTGATATGTTCAAGATTTGTCCTTCTGTAGTTACACTTACCTTTGTTTCTCTGTATCATTTGAAATCATTTTGCATCCTCTCGTCTCACGTCAATAATGTGAGATTCATTATGGCCCTCCTTCGACACAGTCACTTTCTGTCAACTTCAGCTCATTATCCGGGAAGCTGATCGAGAGACTTCCTTACAGTACCTTAGAGCTTGCATGCCCTAATGGCGAGTTCTTTGTACTTGACAACAAGTTCACATCATTGGCTTTCGATCGAGTGATTTCACGGGTGTTCGACTTTAGTTTTTGTATTCACATTCCGTGAATTGTGCTGATAGTACCTTGAGGACCATTTTCATTATTGGTCGTTTCTCTCACGCTTGTTAAAAGTTTACATCATTGACTGGTAATCAAGCGACTTTCTATCATGTTCGACGTCAACACATCTATTCGCGTGCTAGAATCTGTACTTTGATCGGGTCATGTTGGAGGGCAAGACACTGGGCTCAAATCACACAAGTCCAGGTTGCAAAGTGGTGTGACAGGATTGTGATGATATGCATGTCTCTTTTAGATGGCTGGCTATGACCAGACCATGAGTTATCATATGTGACCTTTCTTATTATTGGATGGTTGTGACCATACCTTACTTTCATTATGATCCCCCTTGACGGATGATTGCACCCATACCTGGATCCATTTACATGATCATTATCTGGATGGTTGCATTCATGCAACGATTCATGTATCATTTGACAGAGATCTCAGTTTATGTATATGTATCTGTACTTGCTTGTAGGTTTTTCGATGGCAGACCAGTTCCCCGTTGTTAGGAAACCAGCTCACAAAAAGATAAAAAGATATATCAACACCTTAGAATTCAGCCTCTTCGAGGGGGCAACCTCCTTTACATTACACAAATGAACAATTCTTGGATGATGCAAATGAAAAAACCTCCTTTTTATATATAGCAATCTAAGGGGTCACACTATAACCAAGTCCACCTAACAATAATAATATAAAGGCACAAAAATAACAATAGTGGGATTCTATGGGGCACAATAATAACAATATGGGGGACAATAGGGGCACCAACAATAACAATAAGGGATACAATGACAATAGTAATGGGGGAATCACTAGTATTATAGGGACCTAACATGCCCCTCTCCTTCAAAAAAGTGTTGTCCTCAACATTTGGGTAGTTTTGGGTGCTTCTGTATAAAATTCTCATCCTCCCATGTGGAATCTTCAACGGGTAAGTTCTTCCACTTGATGAGATACTCTAAAATTGATTGATTTTGTAGTTGTCAAGTTCTTGTTACTTTGACTACTTCAGGTTCCAATATGATTTTTCCTTCCTCCTCAAGTTCTAGCAATATTGTTTGAACTGGAATCTTATCACCCTTAACCTTCTTTAAGCATGAAACATGGAAATCTGGGTGCACTTGGGAAGTTGTAGGAAGTTCCAATTTGTATGCCATAGTACCTATCTTTTGCAATACCTTGTACGTACCATAATACTTTGGTGATAATTTATTATCCTTCTTAGCTTGCTTGAGGGACATTTGTTTATATGGTTGTAGTCGTAGGAATACCTAATCACCTACATCAAAACTTATTTCACTGCGATGTTGATTTGCCTGTTGTTTCATTCTATTTTGTGCCAAGGTAAGGTTATCCTTTAAGAGTTGGAGAGCTTGTTGTTGATGCTCGATGTGATCTTCCACTACTTCAACCTTAGAATTTTCTCTTAAATATGATGTGATGGATGGTGGATGATATCCATAAAGTGCCATAAATGGGGTCATTTTTGTTGCAGTATGGAAGGAAGTGTTAGACCACCATTCAGCGAGAGGCAACCATTTGACCCATTGTGTCTGTTTATCAGATATAAAGCAACGAAGATATCCTTCCAAACATTTGTTTACTATGTCAGTTTGCCCATCAAATTGAGGATGATAAAATGAGCTATGAGCTAACTGAGTCCCAAGACAAAAAAATAATTTTGTCCAAAAATTTCCAATGAAAATGGGATCTCCATCGCCTACAATATTCTTTGGGTTTCCATGTAGCTTTCAAATTGTTTCCATAAATGAAATAGAAACTGTACTCGCTTTAAATGGATGAGATAATGCACAAAAGTGTGCATACTTGGTAAGTCTGTCAACTACCACCATGATAACACTTTTTCATTCGGACTTGGGTAAACCTGTGATAAAATCCATTGAAACCTCCTCCCAACGTTGGCTTGGAATGGATAAGGGTTGTAATAGTCCTAGGGTCTTAATTGTTTCAACTTTATTTTATTGGCAAACCAAACATTCCGCCATAAAATTTTGAATATCTAATTTAAGGCCATCCCAAAAAAAATCCTTCTTAACCTTGTGGTAGGTTTTTAGAAATCCTGAGTGCCCTCCTAAGGGAGAGGTGTGCAATTCCCTAAGAATCTTTTGTTTTAGTTGAGAATTCTTACATAGTTATAAATTTTCCTTGTACCATAACGAATCATTTTTCCAGCTAAATGTATCAGATGTACTGGGATCTTGTTGTATCTTTTGAACGAGTGCCCACACTTCCTCGCCATTCTTCCATTCATCCCTTGCTTCGCTTATCCAATCTGGTTGGATAATAGAAATGGCACAAAGAAATGCTTCCACATCCTCATATTTTCTTGAGAGTGCATCTGCCACATCATTTTTCTTCCATTTTTTGTAGATGATTTCAAAGTCATAGCCTAACATCTTTGTGACCCATTTTTGCTACTCTTCTGAAGATAATCTTTGTTCCAAAAAGTATTTAAGACTATCATGATCTATTTTTACCTTGAAGTGTCTTCCCATTAGGTACGGTCGCCATTTCTTAAGTGCATGTAGTATTGCCAGCATTTCCTTCTCATAAATAGCTTTGTGTAGATACTTTCCTTTGATTGGACGACTTTCGAAAGCAATGGGTCTTTGTTCTTGCATTAAAACAACACCAATTCCATTTCCTAAGGCATCACATTCCACAATAAAGGTTTTTGTGAAGTTCGGTGTAGCTAAGACTGGTGCTTGGCACATTGCCTCTTTAAGATGTTCAAAGGCTTTCGTTGCTTCTGGAGTCCATGAGAATGCATCTTTCTTCAATAATGTTGTTAGAGGTGCCGCATTTCTCCCATAACTCTTAACAAACTAGCGATAATACCCTATCAACCTAAGAAATCCTCGTAGATGTTTTATGGATGTAGGGATTTTCCATTCCTTAATGGTTTTAATTTTTCTAGGGTCTACCTTAACACCTTAATGAGATACAATATGACCCATATATTCCACCTCTTGTACTCCAAATAAACATTTGGTTATTTTTGCATATAATTGTTTCTCCTCCAATAGTTTGAGCACCATGTCAACATGTTGGACATGATCCTTCCAAGACCTGTTGTAGATTAGTATATCATCAAAAAATAGTAACACAAATTTTCTAAGGAAGGGTTTGAAAATGGAATTCATCAAACCTTGAAATGTAGAAGGTGCATTAGTAAGGCAAAAATGCATGACAAAAAAATCATAATGACCCTCATGAGTTCTAAATGTTGTTTTTGGAATGTCTTCAGTCTTCATTCTGATTTGATGATATCCTAAATGAAGATCCAACTTGGTTAAGTAAATTGATCCATGCAATTCATCCAATAATTCTTCAATGACAGGAATGGGAAATTTATCTTTAAAAGTGAGCTTGTTGAGCTCCCTATAATCTGGAAACATGCGCCATGATCCATCCTTCTTGTGAACCAATACTACTGGAGCAGAGAAAGAACTTTGACTAGGTTGAATCATACCAGCCTCTAGCATTTCTGCAACCGTACATTCAATTTCACTCTTTTGGACATAGGGATATTTGTAAGGCCTGATGTTTAGAGGAACACTTCCTAGAATCAAATTGATAACATGATCATGATCACGAATAGGTGGGAGGTCTTTGGCAGTCTCAAATACCTTGGAATGATTATCTAAGACTTTTTGGAGATCTGGAGAAATGGATGATTTCGATGTGAGAACCTCTAGTGAACATAATTGTGCAATTATGCCTCGTTGTTCTTTCTTTAGAAGCTTTGTCATTCCATTAGAGCTAATTATCTTTCTCGGTTTCCCTATGATACCCCTTAATTCAATTTCCTTTCCTTTTGAGGAGAATTTCATGAAAAGTTCTTGAAAATTAAAAGCTATTGTACCCAAGGATTGTAACCATTAGAAACCTAGTACAACATCAACACCACACATTGGAATGGAAAGCATTAGGATATTCAATACATATTCTCCCATGGATAGCTTGATATTATGGCACTTTCCTGAGCAATTTATGGTTCCTCCACTTGCAACCATCACTTGACACTCTGGTGTGGATATAGGAAGCAATTCAATTCTTTGGCTATCTTATAATGAATAAATTTATGGGTACTTTCCCTAATCAATCAACACTATTACCTTTTTCTTCTTGATATGCCCTTCTATCTTGATAGTTTTTGAGGGAGTGGTAATTCTAGCCAATGCATTAGAAGATATGGTTGGATTCATTATTTTTTTCTAGGGTTTTTTTCTTGGTGTATATCCTCTTATTTTGATGTTTTGTTCCTTTTCTTCCTCCTCTTCGCAATCTATGTAAAATAATTTCTTCTCGACACACTTATGACCTTTAGTATATTTGTTTATCGCACTGTAACAAGCCCTTTTGCTCTTTTTTTTCTTCCAATTGGTTTGTTTGTCAACCTTGTAGATGTGGGATGGCTATGGGTAGCAACACTTTCCATCTTTACGATGTGGAGGTATGCTTCCTTGTTTCATAATTTGCTTTCCATTTTTCTTGCCAACCTGAATGCCTTCTCCAATGAATCTGGTTCCCAAAGGCGAACCTCATGTTGGATGTTATCTTTTAAAGTCCCTATGAACATATCAATCCTATGCTCCTCTGGAAAATCTTTTACCCTTATATTCAATTTTTGGAAGTCCTCAATGTGCTTTATCATTGAACCCTTTTGTTTGAGATTCATCAAGTGGCTAAAAAAAGTGTTGCTTTTTGTATCCTCATAATGTGTTATCATTTCATCCGTAAAAATAGCCCAAGTGAAATTTTGTTTACGAGAGAAAAGCCATCGATACCATACAAACTGATCTGGTTCCAAATATAAAGGTGCAATGCGTACCTTTTGTGTGCTTTGCACATTATGGAGATCAAAAAATTGCTCCATCTATAGTATCCATGTTCTGGGATCCTTGCCATCAAACTTCCTCATATCGATATTTGGAACATGGTGGTTATTCAACCCAACGTTAGAGTCTATGAAATCATGGTTAACATATATTTTGTTCTCATCATGAGTTTCTTTTACTACCCTTTCGCCATTAGTAAGCATTTTTTGTTGAAACTTTGTCAAATCTGTCTTCAAATCTTCCATGCCTATCTTCAAATCTGTCTTCAAATCTTCCATGCCTGTCTTCAAATCTGTCTTCAAATCGTCCATCTTAGTTTCCACGCCATCCATATTAGCTTCCCCATCGTCCATCTTAGCTTCCACGCCATTCATATTAGCTTCTATGCCTTTCTTTAATCCATCCATCTTAGCTTCTACGTCTTTCTTTAAACCATCCATATTATTTTCTGTTACCTTTTGTGCGAGTGAAATTTGTTGCACTTGGTTTCATAATATTGATATATCATGTTGCATTTCTTCCTCTTCTTCATGAGTTATGCTAGAGATTTCAGGTTTCTTACTAGGTGTTTCCATTTTCTTTCTTCGAGGCATCAATTACCAATAATAATGCTTCACTATGCCCTTTGAATTCCTTCAAACTAATTTTTCAAACCAAGCTTATGCAAAAATTTAAAAAATATACAACTTTTTTCACTTGTAGGAGCTCGATATTGAATCTCATGTAGCTCTGTAATTTTGGATCTCCCAATTCTCACATCATGGCTAGCAGTAGCCCTTTGTGTCCTCTTTCTAATGCCACCAGTATGATCCAAATTGGATTCTCCAAGGAAGAGTTATGCCAAATCTCCCACGGTGACCTGAATATAGACTAGTTCAGTAGAGCGAACTTGTACAACGTGCCATGTCTCACTGTTTCGACCTTTGGATCTGAACAATAATAGTCAGTCCTCTTTCTGCAAATTCATACGAAATATCAATCTAATGCTCAGAGAAACAATTATGACGATTTTCCCACGGTGACTTGTTTGGAAAGTAATCCAAGGGTCTGCAAAAACCCTAACCTCCTCAGACTATATCTCCGAAAATATAGCGAGACAGGATCTAAAATTCAGAGCTGAGGTTTAGACCGATTTCTTCTCAAATGGGTTTTTGTTTTAGCTTTTGAAACTTCGTAGCAAAATACTTATAGCAAAAATCCCACGATGGCTTGTTTTAGCTTAAATTCTGGAGTTTGCAAAAACCCTAACTTCCTCAGATCATATCTCCGAAAATATAGCGAGACAAGCTCTGAAATTCAGACCCGAGGTTCAGCGTGATTTCGTCTCAAATGGGTTTTTATTTTCACTTTTGAAACATTGCACCAAAAAGAAAAAAAAATTATAGCGAAAATGCCACAATGACCTATTTGGAGCAACGAAACCCTAGAATCCAAAGCTCTGATACCAAATGTTAGGAAACCAGCTCACAAAAAGATAAAAATATAGATCAACGCCTTAGAATTTAGCCTCTTCGAGGGGGCAACATCCTTTACATTACACAAATGAACAATTCTTGGATGATACAAATGACAAAACCTCCTTTCTATATATAGGAGTCTAAGGGGTCACAACATAACCAAGCCGACCTAACAATAATAATATAAAAGGCACAAAAATAACAATAGTGGGATTCTATGGGGCATAATAATAACAATATGGGGACAATATGGGCACAACAATAACAATAAGGGATACAATGACAATAGTAATGGGGGAATCACTAGTATTATAAGGACCTAACACCCGCACTGATTTATAAAGCATTTCATACCTGACTCTAGTTCGGCCTTCATGCTTTAGGGGGCATCTGTTACACAACATTTTGTCATTGTCCCTGTACTCCCTGCTCATTGATCCTAGAGGACCTCTATAGTGAACCCCACATGCTTTACCTTCGTGAAGAAACTCCCATTGTGTCCCTATTCATGAGCAGATAAATTCCCTTTTGCACCATTTCCATTGAAACTTCTGTTTTGCCCAGTTTACAAGGCCGACGCTAATGACCTTTATATCCCCCACATCGATATGCAGAGACTAACACCATTCCTCGCATCAATTAGTGCGCTTGAGCTGTGTTCCAGTCGCATCGGTCCTGTTATGGAAAGTTTTTTAAATTAGAGCCGAAGCTTCCAGCTCTAGAAGCTTTGTAACGGAAGTCTGGTAAATGTTTTGGCCAGATGGGGTCGAGGATGATAGTTTGGGCTCCTTTCCCCTATAATGATGGAAATACGTTAAGGGATAAGTCCATCTCCCATGAGAAGAGGATCCATCTCCCATCCATATTTCCTATATAAACCTCCCTTCTTCCCAAGCACAAGCTAGTTAGAGTGTGAAAGTTGAAGTTATAGTTAGAGTGTTGGCAAGGTGTGAGTATACTATTTTGATTAAACAAGCAAGCTATTACTAGTTGTAGCCATCTAGTTGTGTGAGGGAGAAGTGTGTTTGGTTTGGAGTGAATTCTAAAGGGAAGAGCCTTTAAACTATTATTGTTTGAAGCCACCATGGAGTGCTAGTTGAAGTGTGTGGGAACCTGGTCTTGTCAGAGGAAGATTGTGACGTCAAAACGAATGGTTGTAATCTCTCTTTGATATTAATATATGCAACTATCGATTGATTTCCTACATGTTTTGTAATATTACATATTCATGGCTTAATGTTTCTTGACTTGTTAAGTAGGTTGAATTGCAATTTATCTATTATTATGTTTGCATGTTGTTGTTATTTACTTGTTTCAGGAGCTTGAAGAAGGAAGCGAGAGATTGCTGGAGCGAGCAAGCGAAGACATCATCAAGCAGGATAAGCAACCAAGAGGTAGGCCCTATTGATTGATTCTAACCTAGGGAAATCTTCCATAGAATGTATCTGTTGTGGCTAGACCCATTATCAGGCTAGAGGAATTCATTCGTGTCCACACTTATAATTTTACTTCACCACAAATTGGCGACCATACTAGGGATACCAATCCTTTTGTTTGTCTTGGATTTCATGATTTCATGTGAATTTTGATAGTTTCACCATTTCCCTTTAGATATGTTTGCTTTGATTTGTTTACTGCTCCGGGTTTAAATTTCACAGTAGCAAGTCTGGTCTCTGTTTTTGGAAATTTTTATTTTTCGTTTCTTTTCTCGATCAGCGCGGTTTTTTATCTCACAGTCGCACCGACCCCCTTCTGGTGCTTGTTGTCAGTTAGGCAATCAAGCTGATGCCTGTAGATGAATATTAGGGTTTGCCCCAAATCTTGACCTGTGTGTCTTGCTCTTTGATTTTAGCCTTGTAGCTTATTATCACTCTGTTTCTCCCTGCCTAGAGAGCTTCATTTAGCTTGCTTTGTGTGCTTGCTTGGTTTATCCCACCCTCTGATGTGTTAAGTTTGGCCCTGTGTGAAGTTCTTTTTTATTTTTTCTTTGAATCCCTTTATCGATGTTATTTTTTTCCAAAAAGTCGCGTTGATCAGCCATCAGCGCTAGTTATAGTACTGGTCAGTCGTGCCGATCGGCGCTACTTTTGGTCCAAAAGTCTCTCCGGCCTGAGAGGTAAGAAAAAATATGAATTTCTCCCATTCCAATGCCAGTGTGTCTTGATCATCAAACTCTCTTCTTCCTCCGAGAAGTGACTAGGATGCTTTGCTTTCAATTGAATGAGTGAAAGAGTCTCATTTGTTCTCTTATTTCGAGTGTCTCTTTTCTCTTTCCAAGCATAGATTACATTGCTTGGTTTCTCAATTGAAGCATTTATGTGTTTGGTTTGTTCGATTGAGGGAAGAAGTTGCTTTTAGTTTCATTTATAATGCTTTGGATTTGATTGATGCTTGTTTGTTCACAATTGTGAAAATTTTCATTTAAAGTGCTTTATGTGAAAGAGTCATTTTGCATTTTATGAAAAGAAGAACATCATTCTAGTTTACTTAAGTGAAAATATTGTTTTAGTAGCGTCATTAAGAAGCTAGAATTGCACCATCATAAGCATTGGAAATGAAATAAAACTTCTTTTGTTGTTAAGGGAAGATTAAATGCATTTAGGAGATTTATTAGTGAAAGATTTCATTCTTCGATTATCGCATAAATTTGTGTTCCCTATCTCTCAATTAGAGATAACTTTCATCGAAGACAAAGATCTCTTTTCTCATATAGCTGCATATAAGAGTTTTCAGATGATAGTGGTAGGGCCTTGTAATTGAAACTTAATTCAAGATCAACCGTTAAAATTTATTGAATCAACCTAAGGAAGCATTGAAACTTAACGATCATATCTAAAAGGTCTAGGCTAGAGACATTTTCCTACGTCTTTAAACCTAGCAGCTGTCATTAGCTTCGACATTACACAGTGCTAGTACAGATTTGTGTTCCCCGTGCCGTCGAGTATATAATGGGAGACCCCACTAGGCTGCAATCCTTTTATCCTTAGGAAGCTGAGTCAGCCAAATTACAAACGTGATACACCGAACACAACATTCTAGGAGATTACCTGCTCGTACTTCTCGGTTCACTGAGAGGTATTTTGCAGTTCATAGTTGCCTGGTAATCCTATTTACCTAGATCATCCAAAGCAGTCATTTGATCTTTTTGACTCATTAAACTTAAAAGGTCGTTTGGGTGCTTGTCCTTTCAAGCTCGTCTTAAATCGAAAGTGATAGAGTTCTGTCACCTTTCGCTCCTTCTCTCGACTCTTAAAATATGAAAAGGTAAAGTTTCATTTCAGTGTCTTAAAATTAACTACCCACGAAATATTCCTGGTAAAAGTATCTTCCTTAGCAATTATTTATGGTCGATTCCAATCACAACATTTCCAGAGTCTACTAGTCAAGGATTCCCCTTGTATGGGAATAATGGTCCTTTTCCTTCTTTTGGAAATGTTGGTGCTCCTTATATGGTGACATTGTCCTTTCCTAGGTTAACCATTGGTCTACCTGTCTGGTTATTTTCGACCTCGATGATCCTGAGTGTCCTAACTCCTGCCTCGCCATCTCCTTCATTCAAATCACATCATGATGATTCTAAGGTGGACCCCTCTCCTTCTTCCGCCATTTCTTCACCCTCCTCTTCTACTTCGCTTGGTGAAAGTTTGAAATCTAGTAACCAGGAGGCTAAAATGAAGAAGAAGAAGACGAAGAAGAAGAAGTTAGATAAGCGAGAGGCTAACCGTGCAGCTATTACTCCAAATGCATCCCCCATCGACAAAGCTTGTGACCCTTCACGGAAGGTAAAATTCCCTTGCAGGTTGTGTAAGGTTGACCATCTCCTTCAAGATTGTCCTGGCATTCCCAGAGTCTTAGAGGCATGGTCTCAAAACCTGAACCGACCATCCCCATCGACCTCTGGAGATCATGATGATGTGACGCCTTCAACTAGTGATGGTAGGAAGAAGGGAAATATTAGATTCCCTTATATGTTATGTGAAGGAGAGCATCTTCTTCACCTTTTCCCTCTTATGGATAAAACTTCCAAAGTTTTGGAAAACCTTGTAGTTCATCAACCCCAACTTCTTGTTGGTTATCAGAGGCTTTCTTCTAACCCTCTCCAAGTTGGTAAAGAGATCGACTTAGATTCATCTCTTTCCCATCCTGCTTTTCCTGAGCGAGACTCTCTTGTGTCTGTTCCCAACCAACCATTGGTCGAAAAGAGTGTCGACTTGGGTTCCCCACCAGTAGCTCATTCTATTCCAGGAGAGAGTGGTGATCATATTGCTCATGTTATTCTTGTCTCCTCAGATTCTCATGAATCGAAGAGTGACCCTCCCATCTCAGTTGTTCAGGAGAGTTCCTCCCCTATTCATGTACAACATGCGAGCAATCATATGATACCCCCACCAAGTAGTTTTGTCGTCTCTTTCGATTGGGGTCCATTGACTGCTTTCCGCCTCCCATCATATTTGCCTTTCCAGATCACAATACAAGCCTATAATATGGTAGTACCTATCTCTATATTAGATGAAAGTGTGTTTGTTAGCATCATGTCTTCCACTACTTGGCAAGCATTGGGTTCCCCACAGCTTGTGCCTGTCACCCAGACTTTGTTGGGTTTCAACGGAGGAACCAGTTAGCCCTTAGGGATCCTTCCAAAATTCCCTATTACTTTGTGAGGAAAGATCGTCTATATAGATGTGATGGTAGTCCAAGGACGCTTAGATTTCAATCTTCTCCTTGGACGCGACTATGTTTATGTCATGGGAGCTCTTGTTTCTTCACTTTTCCCTGTGGTTTGTTTTCCACACGAAGGGAGAATTGTGACTATCGATCAACTGTCGTTCATTGGTCGCCAGGCGCCTCCTTTGCAACCATCATCCCCTATCAACTCTTGTTTGCAAGCAGTGTCTTCCCTGTCATAGGTCAATTATGTGGCCACTCCATGTCTGTTGATGATCACACATATGGTATAGTACATTATGTACTGGGGGCATTAGAAACCAATCTATCTATGGTACCAAATGACATGTATTCCTCCTGAAGCGTGGCTCTTCCGTCTAGTGAAGACCTCTTGAGAGCAATGTTCTCATATGGTCCATGAACAACTGTGTGAGGATAGTTCCTGGTCTTGTATCAACCTTGTTAAAAAATGAAACAAGGAGTCATGAGGAGAGTTCCTAGTCTTGGGTCAACCTCGTCAAAAAATGAAACAAGGGTTGATGAGCATAGTTCCTTGTCTTTTGTCAAGCTCGTTAAAAAATGGATCAAAGGGTCTCGAGCATATTCTTTGTCTTATGTCAAGCTCATTAAAAAATGAAACAAGGGTCTTGAGGATAGCTCTTTTACTGTGTCAACCTCATTAAAAAATGAAGCACCTCCCTTTTCCAAATCGAGTCTTTGATTAAGATCTCATAAAATCCCAGTCAAGTCTTTCCAAGATCTCGAAAGTGAAACCTTCATCCCATCCACCCAGTGGACTGAAATGAAACTTAGGGGGCATGTACCTCGATTGAGTCATTATGCTCGGGGCATGCAAACTTATAGCAAGCATAGTTTTTCATTTCAAGCTTGTGTAAACATGAAACTGAATCCAAGTAGAGTTCTCCATGGTTCAAGCTTGTGTAAAAATGAACCCATGCCAATTTACATCTCGTGATTTCTGCTTTAATCAGTTGATTTCTACTAGATGAGCCTCAGTTGTTTCGTTCCATCGCCACCATCTCTTTAGCCAATCATATGCTTTCACTTGGTTTGTTTTCCTTTCTCGAGGGACCGCAGAGATGAGTGGTTTTGTTAGCTAGCCTCTTGACCATTATGTGTTTTGAGTAGCTCCTCCATTGCTGGGACCAGTTTCTACCCTTTATACCACTTGTTCCTCCAGCACGAGTCACCTTCAAGTTCTTTTCTGACTCGTAAAAGATGAAAAGTTTGTCGAGTATTTTTCCCTTTTGACTCGTTAAAGAAAATAAAACTGGGGGGGGGGGGTCCTCTTTTTGAACTCGTTAATGGATGCGAAACGTCGTGTGCCCAATATAAGTTTACCCCTTTTTCAGGCTGGGAGGCACTATTTACCAAAAAGGTACTCCTTAACATGAAAAAGATACCGAGTTACATCTTTGTTGGACTCATTAGACTATTAAACGACATCAGATTTGTCGCCATGACGAATATGAGCTTCTCCCTCCTAGGGCTCATTAAATTTACTAGGTCGGGATAATCCGAAGGATGAACTTACAGTGCAAGCATATGTTATCCCCTTCAAGCTTGCGATTAAAAAATAATTGGGGTACTCACCAGAAATGGTGGGGGAAAATTTGGAAATCTATAAAGTCATGTCGGCAACTTACTCTTGAACATGACACTCTTTACTTTATGTCGGGTTGGGATATCCTCCTTTGTATCATTGACCTTCCTAGGTTTGGGTCATTCATTTTTGCCTTCCATTTGATCTCTACCACGTCATCATGACCACCGATCATATGGATCCAAAAGCTGCCAAACTTCTAGTTGTGTTACCGATATGTTCAAGAGTTGTCCTTCTGCAGTTACACTTACCTCTATTTCTCTGTATCATCCAAAATCATTTTGCATCCTCTCATCTTGCATCGATGATGTGGGATTCATTATGGCCCTCCTTCAACACGGTCACTTTCCATCAACTTCAACTCCTTATTTGTGAAGTTGACTGAGAGACTCCCTTACAGTACCTTAGATCTTGGATGCCCTAATGGCGAGTTCTTCGCACTCGACGACAAGGTGACATCATTGGCTTTCGATTAAGTGATTTCACGGGTGTTCAACTTCAGTTCCTGTATTCACATTCCATGAATTATGCTGATAGTACCTTGAGGACCATTGTCATTATTGGTGGTTTCTCTCGCGCTTGTTAACAGTTTACATCATTAACTAGTAATCAAGTGACTTTCTAGCATGTTCGATGTCAACACATCTATTCACATGCTAGAATCTGTACTTTGATCAGGGCGTGTTGGAGCGCAAGACCCTGGGCTCAGATCACACAAGTCCAGGTTACAAAGTGGTGTGACATGATTGTGATGATATGCATGTCTCTTTCATATGGTTGGCTATGACAAGACCAAGAGTTATCATATGTGATCCTTCTTATTATTGGATTGTTGCGACCATACCTTGGTTTCATTATGATCTCCCTTGACGGATGGTTGCGCCCATACTTGGATCCATTTACATGATCATTCTCTGGATGGTTGCGACCATGCAACGATTCGTCTATCATTTGACATAGATCTCAGTTTATGTATATGTATATGTACTTGCTTGTAGTTTTTCTGACGGAAAACCGGTTCCCCTCACTGATTTATAAAGCATTTCATCCTTCACTCTGGTTCGCCCTTCATGCCTTAGGTTCATCTGTTACACAACGTTTTGTCATTGTCCCTGTACTCCCCGTTCCTTTATCCCAGAGGACCTCTACAGTGAACCTCGCATGCTTTTCCTTCATGAAGAAACTCCCATTGTGTCCCTTTTCATGAGAAGATAAATTCCCTTTTGCACCATTTCCCCTAAAGCTTTTGTTTTGCCTAGTGTACAAGGCCAACGTTAATGACCTTTGTCTCCCCTACGCCGATGTGCAAAGAGTAGCACTATTCTTCGTGCCGCTCGGTGCGACTGAGCTGTGTTCTAGTCGCGTTGGTCCTGTTATGGAAAGTTTTTAAAATTAGAGCCGAAGCTTCTAGCTCTAGAAGCTCCGTAATGGAAGTCTGGTAAATGGTTTGGCCGGATGGGGTCGAGGATGATAGTTTGGGCTCCTTCCGCTATAATGATGGAACTACCTCAAGGGATAAGTCCTTCTCCCATGAGAAGAGGATCCATCTCCCATCCATATTTCCTATATAAACCTCCCTTCTTCCCAAGCACAAGCTAGTTAGAGTGTGAAAGTTGCAGTTATAGTTAGAGTGTTGGCTTAGTGTGAGTGTACTATTTTGATTAGACAAGCAAGCTATTACTAGTTTTAGCCATCTAGTTGTGTGAGGGAGAAGTGTGTTTGGTTTGGAGTGAATTCTAAAGGGAAGAGCCTTTAAACTATTGTTGTTTGAAGCCACCATGGAGTGCTAGCAGAAGTGTGTGGGACCGTGGTCTTGACAAAGAAAGACTGTGACGTCAAGACGAATGGTTGTAATATCTCTTTGATATTAATATATGCAACTATTAATTGATTTCCTACATGTTTTGTAATATTACATATTCATGGCTTAATTTTTCTTGACTTTTTAAGTAGGTTGAATTGCAATTTGTCTATTATTATGTTTGCGTGTTGTTGTTGTTTACTTGTTTGAGGAGCTTGAAGAAGGAAGTGAGAGATTGTTGGAGCAAGAGAGTGAGGACATCATCAAGCAAGATAAGTGACCAAGAGGTAGGCCCTCTTGATTGATTCTAACCTAAGGAAATCTTTCATCGAATGTATCTATTATGGCTAGACCCATTATCGGGCTGGAGGACTTTGTTCTTGTCCACACTTATAATTTTACTTCACCAAAATTTGGCGACCATACTGGAGATACCAATCCTTTTGCTTGTCTTGGATTTCATGATTTCGTGTGAACTTTGCTAGTTTCACCATTTCCCTTTAGATCTATTTGCTTTGCTTTGTTTACTGCTCTAGATTTAAATTTCACAGTAACAAGTATGGTCTATGTTTTTGGAAATTTTTATTTTTCCTTTGTTTTCTTGATCAGTGCGGTTTTTTATGTGACAGCCGCACTGACCAGCGCATTATTTTCAAAAACAGTCGCGCCGACCCCCTTCTGGCGCTTGTTGTCAGTTAGGTAGTCGTGCCGATGCATGTAGATGAAGATTAGGGTTTGCCCCGAATCTTGACCAGTGTCTCTTGCTCTTTGATTTTAGCCTTGTAGCATGTTTTCACTGTGTTTCTCCCTGCCTAGAGAGCTTCATTTAGCTTTCATTGTGTGCTTGCTTGGTTTAGCCCACCCTCTGATGTGTTAAGTCTGGCCCTGTGTGAAGTTCTTTTTTAATTTTCCTTTGAATCCCTCGATTGGCGCTATTTTTTGCCAAAAAGTCACGCCGATCAACCATCAGTGCTAGTTGTAGTACTGGTCAATCATGCTAATCGATGCTACTTTTTGCCCAAAAGTTGCTCCGGTCTCAGGGTTAAGAAAAAATCAGAATTTCTCCCATTCTAGTGTAAGTGTGTTTTGACCCTCAGACTCTCTTCTTCCTCCCATAAGTGACTAGGATGCTTTGTTTTCAATTGAATGAGTGAAAGAGTTTCATTTGTTCTCTTATTTCAAGTGTATCTTTTCTCTTTCCAAGCATAGATTACATTGCTTGGTTTCTTAATCAAAGCATTTATGTGTTTGGTTTGTTCGATTTAGGGAAGAAGTGCTTTTAGTTTCATTTATAATGCTTTGGATTTGATTTATGCTTGTTTGTTTGGAATTGTGAAAATTTTCATTTAAAGTGCTTTATGTGAAAGAGTCATTTTGCATTTTATGAAAAGAAGAACATCATTCTTGTTTACTTAAGTGAAAATATTACATTAGTAGCGTCAATAAGAAGCATCATAAGCATCATCATAAGCATTGGAAATGAAATGAAACTTCTTTTGTTGTTAAGGGAAGATTAAATGCATTTAGGATATTTATTAGTGAAAGATTTAATTCTTTGATTGTTGCATTAATTTTGTGTTCTCTATCTCTCAATTAGTGATAACTTTCATCAAAGACAAAGATCTCTTTTCTCATATAGCTGCATATAGGAGTTTTCAAATGACAGTGATGTGGCCTTGTAATTGAAACTTAATTCGAGATCAACCGTTAAATTTTATTGAATCAACCTAAGGAAGCATTGAAACATAACATTCATATCTAGAAGGTCTAGGCTAGAGACTTGTTCTGACGTCTTTAAACCTAGCAGCTGTCGTTAGCTTCGACATTACACATCACTAGTATAGATTTCTACTCCCTATATCATCCAGTATATAATGGGAGACCCCACTAGGCTGTAATCCATTTATCCCTAGGAAGGCCAGTTGGCCAACTTGCAAACGTGATACACCGAACACAACATTCGGGGAGATTACCTACTCGTACTTCTCGGCTCTTCGGGAGGTATTATGTAGTTCACAGTTGCCTGGTAATCATGTTTACCTAGATCATCCAAAGTAGTCATTTGATCTTTTTGACTCATTAAACTTAAAAGGTCATTCAAGCGCTTGTCCTTTCGAGCTCGTTTCAAAAGAAAGTGATACAGTCACCTTTCCCCCCTTTTCTCGACTCTTAAAATATGAAAAGGAAAAGTTTTGATTCAATGTCTTAAAATTAACTACCCATGAAATATTCCTGGCAAAAGTTATCTTCCTTAGTAATTATTTAGGGTCAATTCCAATGGCAAAATTTCCAGAATCTACTAGTCAAGTATTCCCCTTTGATGGGAATCCTGGTTCTCTTCCTTATTTTGGAAATGTTGGTGCTCCTTATATGGCGACGTTGTCCCTTCCTAGGTTAACCATTGGTCTACCTGTCTGGTTATTTCCAACCTCGGTGATCCCGATTGTCCTAACTCTTGCCCCGCTATCTCCTTCATTTGAATCACATCATGATCATTCTAAGGTTGACCCCTAGCCTTCTTCCCCCATTTCTTCACCCTCCTCTTCTACTTTGCTTGGTGAAAGTTTGAAATCCAGTAACTAGGAGGCTAAGAAGAAAAAGAAGAAGGAGAAGAAGAAGAAGAAGAAGTCAACCATGCAGCTATTACTCCAAATGCACCCCCCCTCGACAAATCTTCTGACCCTTCACGGAAGGTAAAATTCCCTTGCAGGCTGTGTAAGGATGACCATATCCTTCAAGATTGTCCTAGCATTCCCAAAGTCTTAGATGTATGGTCTCAAAACCTGAACCGACCATCCCCATCGACCTTTGGAGATCATCACGATGCTACACCTTCAACTAATGATGGTAGGAAGAAGGGAAAGATTAGATTTCCCTGTAGGTTATGTGAAGGAGAGCATCTTCTTCACCTTTTCCCTCTTATGGATAAAGCTTCCAAAGTTATGGAAAACCTTTTAGTTCCTCAACCCCAACTTCCTATTGGTTATCAAAGGCTTTCTTCTAACCCTCTCCTAGTTGGTAAAGAGATTGACTTGGATTCATCTCTTTCCCGTCCTACTCTTCTTGAGTGAGACTCTCTTGTGTCTGTTCCCGACCAACCATTGGTTGAAAGAGTGTCGACTTGGTTCCCCCACCAGTTGTTCACTCTGTTCCAGGAGAGAGTGGTGATCATACTCCTTATGTTCTTCTTGTCTCCTCAAATTCTAATGAATCGAAGAGTGACCCTCCCATCTAGGTTGTTCATGAGAGTTCTTCTCCTATTCCTGTACAGCATGGGGGCAATCATATGGTACCCCCACTAAGTAGTTCTGTCGTCTCTTTCGATTGGGGTACATTGACTACTTTCCGCCTCCCATCTTATGTGCCTTTCCAGATAATGGTACAAGCCTATTACAAAAGGAGAGCCTAATTCCATGAGTACCGCACAACCTTGCAAGGTTGTGTTATCTATGCTTAGCTCATATCTCTTTTTAGTTGCTACTATGTGGTCAATTTCAAAGATTTTCCCAAGTTTGTGGATACATACATATTGACTAAACAATAAGCAATAAAACATAACAAGTCTCTAAATTAAGGAATTGGTTCCCATGTTTCTTGTCTGCCTTTGAGCAAAGCTCCAGCGGTAAGAAGGGCTGCTTTGTTGGCTTCAATGTCCGCCTCCTTGTTATTAGCTCTCGAAACGTGATAGAAATTCAATTTTTGAAATGAGTCTCCGAGATCTGTTATTCTGAAAATTAGCTTTGCAAGCCTTAGGTCCTTTGGATTAGCATGTGTCACCATAGTGTTAATGATAAGCTGAGAATCCCCAATTACATTAGCCTCCCTGATGTTCAGCACTTTAAAAAGCTTGAGCCCTTGGAAAAGAGCCAAAGCCTCAACTTGAATGCAAGAAGCAATGCCCAGACCCCAGGCGAAACTGTGGATCCTTATGCCATCTAGATTCAATATGACACCTCTAGCGCCAGCTCTTCCAGGACTGCCCTTTGCAGCCCCATCAAAAAATAGAGAGTGTCTCGGTTGATTTATAATCCATCCTCTTTTGCTGTAACTCTTATTTGCCAATATTTGGGGAGGGAGATACTATTTGCAATTTTTTGGAACTGAAGATCAAGAGGTGAGCCCCAATTTATATCTTGTTGTCTTAGGCTTAAATCGTCTTTATACTCTCAGGCACTCTTTTAACTGACATTTAATCTTAACTACCACGAGCTTGGCATCCTGTTCGTGGTTTCTGAAGATCCTTTTATTTCGCTGAAGCCAAACCTGCCAACAGATAATTTTAGGGAGAATAGACCAAGCAACTCTAATAGTTTTATTTTTTGGAGGGGGACCAGGATACCTTTGCAGCCATTTAGCAAAAAGATCAGAAATGGAGGAAGGGAAAGCGAAGCTGGAGCTCAAAGATCCCAGTAGCTCAGTCCAAATATGCATTGTTAAAGTGCATTCAAGCATCAAGTGAGTTATGCTTTCCTGGTTTTCCTTATAAAGGCTGCACCTTGAAGGGCCGTGGAAACCTCGCTTTCGAAGATTATCGCCAGTCAAAATTTTGGAGTGGCATAGCAGCCAGTTGAAGAAGTTGATTTTTGGCAAGGAGGGATTATGCCATATCCCTTTCCATGGTTCTGGGTTTGTGGCCACATGAGGGCGCTCACACAGCTTGGCATAACCATGAGCTATTGTATATCCACCAGCCTGCACTCCCCATCCTCTTGAGTCACGATTTCGTGCCAGCGTTGGAGCCAAGTCATGGAGTTTGGATAACATGATCTCGCGCTCCATAAACAATTTTGGGGTGTTTGAATATTCCAACCAACCCAACGTGAATCCTGCCAGACGGAAATGTCCCACAGGGAACACATTCCTGTCTTGTTCATCCATCTGCACAACGCTTGGAGTAAGCTATAGTCTCCCAGTGGCTCATTATTCATTATCATGTCTGTCCAAAGGTTGATCCTTTTTCCATTACCGGGAATCCAGTAGGCATGAACATTAATGAGAGGGCAGGTTTTGATACAGAGCTTCAAAAAGAGCGAATTTGGATGCGTCTGAGGGTGATCTAGGCAGTGGGAGCGTTGGCCTTTGAAATATTTTTTCCAAAGAGCTAATTGCGCCCAGCCAGGGTTAGGAGCAATAATTCTCCAAATTAATTTAGCTCCCATTGCAATATTATGGATGCCAAGATTTTTGAAATTCAAGCGTCCTTCCAATAGAGGTTTGGAGATTGATTCCCAGTTGACTAGCAGAATCTTCTTCTCATTCTGCTTACCCCCCTTCAAAAAAATTATCGAGTGATCTCCTCCATTTTTCTGAGAATGCCAGTGGGAGCAAGAAGGACAGAAAACTAAAATAAGGGAAGGCTGTTAAGAACAGATTTTATGAGAACATACTTACCAGCAATGTTAAGCCAGGAAAAGCCTTAGGCAAGCAATTTGATCTTGAATTTCTCCAATTGGGGGAGCCAATCTCTACTGTAGGCTCTTTTGAGAAAAACAAGGAGGCCCAAGTACTTGAAGGAAGTCCAATTTGAGGAAATTGTGAAGCCAAAAGTTCTGGAAATGGAGTTGAGCAAGTTGGGAGTGGTGCTCCAGCAATAGATATGACATTTGCCATAGTTTAGACTGATTCACGAGACCATACAAAACTCATCCAGAACTCCTTTAAATCTGGAGGCCATGAGCACAAAAGCAGCTCCAAATAACAAGGTGTCATCCGCAAAGAGGGCATGATTTATGTTTTTAACGCCTCTTGCTATGTAGAGCCCAGCGATTTCCTGATCCATCATTTTTTTGTCTAAATAAAAACTGAGGAGTGAGGCTTGAAGAACAAATAGAAGTGGTGACAGAGGGCACCCTTGCCTGAGCCCTCTCGTGGATTTGAAAAAATTAGCAGCTCTGCCATTTACTAACGGGGCAATCCAAGGCTCCGAAATGCAAGCCCAAATCTAGTTTATAAATTTCTCACCAAATCCAAGCTTATGTAAGACTCAACAGAAAACTATGCCTAACTCGATCAAATGCATTTGCTAAATCAAGTTTGAGAACCATACCTTTTTCATTGCGGCTCAAACTTGAGTGGATTGCCTCTTGGACCAGAATGAAATTGTCCACAATCTGTCTACCTTGAATGAAGCCTCCTTGGCTTTCCAGAATGATTTTGGGGAGGATGAAACTAAATCTATTAGCGATAACTTTGATAATCAATTTGTAACCAATATTACAAAGCGAAATTGGGTGAAACCTGTTGAAGGAGTTGGCTCCTTTCTCTTTAGGGATGAGAGCGAGAAAAGAAAAGTTCATGCTACCTCCGATTTTCTGGCAAACTTGGGACTTTAGAACCATTTTGTAAAGATCTTTTTCCACAATCGACTGGCAAATTTGGAGGAATCTGGCTGAGAATCCATCCGGCCTAGGGGCTTTGTTTGGGTCCATGGAAAAGAGGGCATCCTTGACTTCATTCTTGGTGACTTTAGCTTCGAGGAGATGGTTCATTTCAGTAGTAATCAAGGAGGGGACCACATCCATCATATTAGAGTTTTGGTCCAGATTTATATCTCACTATACAGACTTTTAAAATGAAAGGAGGTTGCTTTTTTTGATGTTTGTATTATCCTTGTGGATGGTAGTGCCATCTTTGATTTCGGAGATGGAGTTGATACATTTCCTTGCCTAAGCTTGTTTGTGAAACAAGGAAGAGTTCCTGTCCCCTGCTTTAAGCCAGAGGCTATGTGACTTAAGCCTCTAGTATTCTTCCTCAGTTAGACAAGCTTTGTGATAGTTTTGCTGGAGTTGGGCTTCTTTATCTAGAATCTCTTTTGTTATGTAAGCTTTTTTAGCCTGGAGATGGTGAATTTCCAGTGTGCATTGATTTTTTTTTCCTTTCGTTGGCTGGATTGGGCAGATATTTGGCCCAACTTTTCAAAGCCCTTTTCATTCTTATGAGCTTCTCCTCCCAGATGAAAAAGGGGGAGCCTTTGACCTGTTGCAACCAGATGCCCTTAACTAATTGCATGAAGTCAGATTTCTTAGCCCAGAGCAGGCTAAATCTAAAGGGAATAGGACCGAGATCAAGTTGAGACGCAAGTTCTAGCTTGGTGGGTTTATGATTAGAAGTGCTGCATGGGAGAATGTGGACTCTAGCCTCTAATCCAAGCAGAAGAAAAGAGCTTCGAAGAAAGAATCTGTCTAACCTGGCAGTGGTGTGACCGGGTCCAATTCTTTTATTAGTCCAAGTGTACTTGCTTGAAATTAGCTTAATGTCCAACAGATCCCAATCCTGCATAAGGTCCTCTGCCCATTCCCTTACCGGATCGTAAACAATGCTGCCTCCTCTCTTGTCAGCTGACAGGAGAGTGAGATTAATATCTTTGGCAATGATGGTATTCTCAAGATTAACGAGGTCTGCTTGGTTTCTTATGGATTCCCAACAGGCCTTTTTCCCCAATGTTCTAAGGGACATACACATTGAAGAGACTAAAATCTCTTTTGAGTCTAAGTGCTGTAATTTTAAGAACAACTAGTGAGTATTGAGGGTCTCAGAATTGACATAGAATTTTCTTACGTTTCAGAGAGTGCCCAACCCACCGGAAGCCCCTCGGGCTGAGATTGCTTTCGCCTCACATTTATTCCAGAGTTTCTTACTTACCTAAAGGAAGACAAAGTCCTCCAGTTTGGTCTCCTGGATGAGAAGTATGTCAGGAGCTTTTGTCCTTATTAAACTTTTGATGGCTTCTTCTTTGATTTTGCTTCCCATACCTCTACAGCTCCAGGAGACAATATTCATCATTTGTATTTCTAGTTGGCTCCCTTGGATCCTTGGGGCTGGTTTCTCTCCATCTTTGGTTTTGATGCTAATAGCTTTTCAAGAGTTGTCTGGCTGCCTTGGAGCTTATCTTTGAAAGTTTCCTGCTCTCTTTTTTCCCGATCTATTTTGCAGTCTCTTGTGGATCTCCTTACCGAAGCTTGGGATTCTCCTATTTCACCTTCTTCCTTCGAGCCGTCAGATTCTTGCTCAACTTCCTCGACTTCTACAGTGTTTCCTTTGGACCTCTCAACAATGCTTGCCCCCTTGGGAGAAGAGGGGGTACCTTTTGCGAGGGGGGATGATTTTTGGATATCTGCTTTCTGTGTTTCCTTTATTTGCGAGCTTAGAGGGGCGAATTTATTTTCTTGCTCCATTCTGGAAGAGGGTTGTTGTGGAGGGGCCTGCTGGGGGCCTCTTCTGTTTGGACCGACATTCTTTTGGGTTTTCTTAGCTCGCTTGACCTGGTTCCAACCTTCTTCTTTACCCTTATCTGATTCAGCATTGGATGGGCATCCTCTAGCGAAGTGACCATAGCATGGCATTTTCGACATTTTAAGGGCAACTACTCATAATCTAGCTTCTGCAAATGGGTCCAGCTTCCTACTTTTATTTTGATGGCTTCCGGAAGTCCCACCTCTAGATCTACTTCTACGCAGATTCGGGCACAATCATATTGATCTTTGTTGTTTGTCCTATCTATGAATTTCCCGAGGGCGTTGTTGATGTGTTTCAGTGAGTCCTAGTTCCAACAATGCACTAGAAGGTTTGGAAGCATGACGCACACTAGGACAATTGTGGGAATGTCGACTGTAGTGTCGAAATTCGGTGTCCATTTGTTGAGATAAAGACCCCGGGGCCCATGAAATAGGGGCCATTCTGGAAGATCAAATCCTTGTCGTCCTTAGAGGTGAATTCCAAGAGGAAAAAACCTCGTCCTAAGAAATAAGAAGTGACATTATTCTTGATCAATGGAGCCCAGTTCTTGTTGACCCAGTTTTCAGTGGACTTAGGAGAAGGCCATAGTCTGGTGAACTGGCCAGCGAGTGCTCGCTCAGCCAAGGATAGGGTGACTTGGATCGGGGTCTCTGGTGACAGGGAGATTTCAGGAATATCCTCGAGCCTCTTGACAAAGTTGGCTGCTTCACTTTTTTTCTTTTGTGGCAAACCGACCAAGAGCGGAGAGAAGGCTTCAGCAGATGAAGGCAGGGGGGGGGGCCTGCCTGGGGCGAGCCCGGGACCTCCATGTGGGTGAACCCTAGCTCAAACCCCTCCCAGCAGCAGATGAGCCACACAAAAGCGTAGGCTCTCAACTAAGAAGCTCAGGAACAATTGCAACAAGATAGAGTGCGCAGGGCCGCGGGGCCGTAGGGCAGGGGGACTAAGGGCGCAAAACAGAGGCGCCGAAGCGCAGGCAGAAGACTAGGTCTTCATGGGCGCACCATCACTCCAAGTCTCCATGCTCCGACGTGTCTCCTTTTTTACTTTTTGTTAACTTTACTTATTCTTACTATTTTTATAGTTTACTTTTATATATATATATATATATATATTATTATATATATATATATTATATATATATTACTTTTTTATTACTTTTACTTTATTCTTACTATTTTTATAGTTTACTCTTATTTATATATATATTATTATATATATATATATTATTTTATTTTTTATTTAGAACTTTTAGTTTATTATTTTCTATTTTTTTTTATTATTATATTCTCTTCATTATTATTATTTGTTTATTATTATTATATTTTCCTTTATTATTTACTATTTACTTATTAATTTTTCTTTTATTGTTTACTATTTATTTACTATTACTATATGTTCTTTATTATTTATTTACTTATATTTTAATATTATATTATCTAATTAATTTATTATTACTATTTTTATTATTGTTAAGGGATATTACAAAAAAGTGGTAAATACAGGTTGATCATCAACCAAGAAGATGAAGGGACGTTAGTTTATGACAGAAGATTAAAGATCATGATCGCATGAAGACTCCATAACCTTCAACCTCTTGGAAGGTGAAGATGAAGAACAAAGCAAATCTTTGATGGAGATGAAGTACTAAACAAACCTCTCATGAAGATTGAAGACAAAGCAACAAGAAGAACAACTTGGCATTGCCACTTCATCATGGAGTCCATATCATCATTGTCAAGTTGTGCCTTGTACCAGTGCCTTCACAATGTCACATGTATTCATGTGTCTTGCCACATCATTTGTGGATGTAATGATGTAATTATCAAAGGGAAAGGACAAAATGTAATGTGTGGAAGTCCAAGAGTCGTATGTTGAATATGAAAAGTCACATAGTCATATATGGTCAAAAGAGACTTTAACAAAAGTCCAAAGGTCACATTGGAAGTCAAAGATTCACGAGGGTAACACAAGAGTCATAGGGGATATGAAATGTCATTCCTCTTGTTATAAAGAAACCTCATAACTCAAACAAATGGCTTTTGGAGGCTTAGGCTTGGCTTCTTTAGCTTGGCATAAGAGAGAAGACCAGAGAAGCAAGGAGTGACATAATGTCCCACTATTGGAGCTTGTGGATTGCCATAGTAACTGTGTACTTGGATCTTTCACTTAATAATCAAAAGCTCGTTGACCCAACATATTTTCATGCATGTATTGTGAATATTGCAAGACTCTTCTTTAGATGCTTGCAGTATATGTTTTGTTCATGTGTACTTAGGACATTTAACTACTTCATTGGCTTTGGTACTTATCATGTTGAATGTGTGTTGTATTTGCTTTAATGTCGTTATGTCTATGTGAACTATTTCTCTAGATAACTAGCGAATCTTTCCTTGCTCTTGTGTGCCTCTCTTATGATAGTACTATTACTTTCCTTCTAGTGACTCACTCTTACTTCCCTCTCATGAAATCCTCCTTTTACACATTGCAATTAGTGTTTCACGGTGTCCACTTTCTTGCCGATTTCAAAGGTTATGTGCATACTCTCTTATGTTATTCATTGCAGCCAAGGAAAATCTTAGAGTTATGGTAGCGAGGCGATACTCTGGATGGGGCTCCTACTCCAAACAATGTGAAGTTTAATTGGGACTTCATACCATGAGACCCCTTTCGTTGATGGATTTCCAACACCACCAACATGCACTTGAGCTTCCCACTCTCACACTCGCCTCGAGGGTTGCCGCCCTGACGAGTGCCCCCCATTGGTGCAACATATGATCAACTTTTGGTACCAAGACTGATAAACCAACACAAGGAACTACCCTATCCAGGAGTGCTAGAGCAACACTTCGTCCGAAAACACACCACTCTCCAACAACGACCCTTTCGCAAAGGGAGTAATGAACCAGAGCACAAAAAAGACATGAGGCTTTTGAGAAGAACCTCCCCACACAACGAAACAGGCCTAGGAAACGAGAGAAAACTCAAAATCCCCACATCAAGATCAATTAAGCCAATAAGACGACCGCCCGCTCACCTAACAACCGACCTACATAGCCCCCCTCTAAGCCCAACTGCCTTTCTAGCAGGCAAAAAAGAACTTGCAATAAAGAAATTTAAAAGCTCCAAAGCTTCGATCTCTCTAGGTTGAAACCTAGTACCCACTCCTTCACAATTCACACCAGATAACCATAAAAGGTTTTCTCACCTCGACTGACCCTAAGAAGGCAAAAAAATTGAGAACTGAAACTTAAATCTCCTGAAATGCTCGACCACACGAACATACATTGGAATCATAATTAACAGTAGGAATGAAAGAGTTAATTGGACATTAACTTTGAACCCCTCACTGACGAACACCACAACTCTATGCCTGGGTCGCGAAGGAAACCTCACACTTCCCAACTCATATCCTAATGTCAAATGCCCATAAAAAACCAACCTTCATTGACTGATAGACCCAGGGTCCTAGATAACGGTTTGGTCCTTAATTACATGTAGAACCACTCTGTGTATCCAGAATGTGGAAGCAGTTGGTTTCCTCCATAGTCAAAACCCTCGTTTGGTCCTCTGGAGAGGCCTCCCAACTAAACCAAGCAGGTAATGGCATTCAAACACCACCATTTCATCTCCAAGTTAATTCTTTTGCTCACCACTAGTAGCGTTAGGAGAAAATAACCCATATACATAAATTTGTGAAGCTTCAGCTGCACGCCATCATGCCGTGCATACTTGCCACCCCGAGCTTTCATCACTGCCATGTGTGAGGG
Source organism: Pinus taeda (assembly GCA_000404065.3). NCBI lineage: Eukaryota > Viridiplantae > Streptophyta > Pinopsida > Pinales > Pinaceae > Pinus > Pinus taeda. The sequence continues at coordinate 22,287 of APFE030461165.1, read as the reverse complement.
CGAGTATTATCCTCAGTTGGCATACTTTTAAGTGTAGACATAAAATTGATGTATGAGATATATTTGTTTATGCATAAGAAACCTCTTTTATACAATCAACATAATTTTAACCCGAGATTTATCAAGCATCGACATGGATAAAATCTCTTGAGGTATTTAATTTTAGTTGTAGTAAATAGAATGCCCATAAGTGATTTTAACTTTTCATTTTTATGTACTTAACCTCAAATTCCATGGTGATGGCAAATATATTCTTGAAGACACATTTTTTTGTATTTTCATGGGAATAATAAAAATTCAACTTTTTCATTGTTCTATTTTGTGTGGCTAATTGTTTACATGGTGGAAAGACTGCCCTAAGAATGATATCTATTGATATTCTAGCATCATTAGTTTCTTAATATTTGAATTCCCCCCACCCCACAATGCATAAGTGGAAATAAACACTAAAAATATTAACGTATATATTGTAGATCTGAGATAGGTACTTGGAGGGACATGGTTATTCAACCACTTTCCCAGAGAGAAAACACCAATTCATAACATGGAAAGAAACTTGAAGCGAGCTAATCTATATAGATGTGAGATACATACTCGAAAGTGTCACATGGATTTAGCTCAGGTGGTTAGGAAAACAATTTGTGATCCTTTCCACTTAGGTTCTATTCTCGTAGAGTGACATGTTGGCCCATTGTGATATATCTAGAAGGGTAAAAGGCCCAAGTGGGATGCCTAAGCTCTTGTCAAGTCATAAGTTTCCCACCAGGTGTTGGTTTGTTGGTTGTTGGCACTAGCTTAATGGTTATAGTGGTAGCCAAATTTGAACCTGTGCCTCACCCAGGTAACTTTGATCAATTACTGATTCCTTTGGATTCAATAAAAAAGAAAGAAGAAAAAAAGATACATACCTGAAATTGCTTTGATCAATTACCGATTCCTCTAAATTCAATATAAAAGAAAGAAGAAAAAGATACATGCTTGAAATAGTTAGAGTATTTCAACACTCATATATAGATATATTTCATTCATTCACTCTCAACAACTTCCCATTTAATGATTTCAGTTCAATAGTCTTCAAGCTTGATTTGAAAGCTTTTTTCTTTCACTAAATATAAAAAAAATCTTCAGTCATATAAATTTATTAAATAATTAATTAATATATCACATAAACCAACTTTATATATATATATTAATTAAAATAACTATTTATTATTATTTTTAATATTATATTATCTATAATATCCTAATAACCTCTAAAAAAAACACCTATCATTTACATTGATTTGATTATTAAATTTATAAAAAACACAATTATTATTATTATTTTTTTTTTCTCTATAAATTTCCAACTTTTTAATATCGAAAAACATTGTGAAATATATTTTATTATATATAATTTATAATAGTTATTTATTCATTTTAAATATAGTTTAAATTTTTTGATTACCAATTATTCATTACTTGGTAAAAGATAAAAAGAAGAATTACCACTTTTATGTGTATCAAATCTAATAATCATAATAAATCGACTTAAACAACAACCTTCACATAATAACTTTGTTAAAATCTATTATTTTAATTCATAACATTGAGAAAATCTCCCACAAGATGGAAGAAATAACACCCCATTGTCCCATAAGGAACAAATAACATCACCCCACCATTTGGTGAACTCGCAAGCTCTTCAAACATTTATTATAATTAATAATTATTGTTGCAAGGGCAATTCATTGGATTGCCGTCATAGACATCCGGAAAAATGAGGAGGGCAAGGATATATATTTGACATTGGGCTTGAAAGAGGAATTATGCGAGTTTCATCGGCCGTCTTCGCTTTCCTTCCTGTAATATCCCACTCCTGAATATTTATTTTCATGTCCATCAGGCCCTCAAGCGCTGTACGATCCGCTGCTCGCTGTGAAGGTCAGAATTCCACTTCAACCCCCATCGGCCATGGACGCAAGCTACACTGCATACGGGCCGGAGTCGGACCCGACAGTGCCCCAGAACCGGCAACGGTGGACGAGGTCTCGGACATCCGCCGCGAATTCCTACCGACTTCGACGACCGCAGTAGCAGGTATGTTAACAATTGTTTTTGTCTGTTTGTAAGTAAGTTCTAATGGCAGATGGTAGGATGGCTTCAAACCCTAGACGAGAAAGTTGCAGGATCAGATGCGATGTTTGCAATGAAATCAAACTTAGCTTAGGTTATAGTCTAAATTAAGTCTTTTGTCAATGGGGTTGTCGTTCGGCGGGTGCGAGACTTTCCCTATACACAATCAAACACCCACCGAAGTTTAATCATAACTACTTGGCATCACTAGTTCGCCGCTCGAGGCCGTCTCGCCTGTGCAGTGGGCTGCATCCGAGATTTAATTCTCCAGAGACATAATTAAAGACCCACCAAGGTTTTATTCCCTGGAGACACAAATAAGCGGCTGGGGCCAAGTGCAAGTCCCGGATGAAATTCATTGAATAGCGCCCCTATCGTGTTCAGCATTGCTGGTAAAAATTGCTTGCTGTCATTAGCCATCCACTCGAGGGCTGTCTCGCCCACCCAACTGGGCAGTTTGTGTCCTGTGGTGCCCGTCTTCTTTGGGCCATTTGAAATGATTGTCTTGTGTTTAAAGGAAGCATCTTCCAAAAATAGAATTAGCCTCTCACACAGCCAGCCCTACCTTACAATTCAGTCGCAGTGCTCTTTTCAAGGCTGCATTGTGCTCCAGGAATTAGTAGCGTAATTGTCTGTTCTTTGTCATCCTTTTTGTTCTGCCATAGAAATGAATTTCGCGACATAAAAAATACAATGATTAACATGCCAATAGGGAGATAATACAATGATTAACATGCCCATAGGGAGTATGTTGGGGAAGTGAGGAGAATGTCGCCCTTGCAGCTAAGGGCAAGCAGAAGGCCAAGAAGTGGTCTTCTAGTGGAGAAAAGTAGGAGAAAGGGAAGCAGAAGGCGAAGGAGAAAGTAATGAGCAAAGTGATATGCATTACTTGTGGGAAGATGGGTCACTTTGTTATTCAATGTTCCAACAAGAAGAATAAGAAGCAGGGAGTTGGAGCTTTAGCAGAGGTGGAAGATTTCGCTTCTAGATTTGACACTGAGTTTGCCTTATCAACAAACGTGGATGAGTTTGCCTTGGTGTTGAGTTTAGCCCTTCATGTTACATCTTCCTGTGCATGGTTCATTGGCAGTGGAGCATCCTGCCATATGACTAGAGTGAGAGAGCACTTCACGAGTCTCTCAAAGCATGATATTGACTTGGAGGTTGTGCTTGGACATAACTCCAAGGTTAAGAATAGCAGGAGTGGGGACAATATCATTTCAGAGGGAGTCATTGCCTCCTCTAAAGGTGACACATGTTCGTCATGTTTTGGGGTTGAAGAAGAGCTTGATATCAATCTCTAGCTTGGAGGACATGGGGTATGAGGTGTTGTTTCGATATGGACAAGTGTTCATATATTCCAAAGGATCCAGTATCGAGTGTGCTCGTGTGATTGGAGCTCGTAGCAAGAGGCTATACAGGCTTCCTCTTAGATCCTTGGTGTCGCAAACCAGCAATAGTGAGTTATGTGGGCTATGGCACAGGAGGATGGCCCATTTGCATGATGGAGATTTTAGGAAGTTGCGGGAGATGGTTATAGGTTTGCCTGACTTCAGCATGGAGCATCATGATGCATGCAGGGGTGGTGCTTTGGGAAAGTACACCAAGTCACCTTTTGTGAGTAGTGACAACATAGTTGTAGGTATCCTTGACTTGGCACACTGTTGTTTGTGGTCGTAGTTCTCATGTATCATTGACTGAATCTTAATACTATGTGACCTTAATTGATGACCACTCCAGGAAGACCTAGATTTTCTTTCTGAAGACCAAGGATGAGGTCTTCAAGAGGTTCCAAGAGTTTAAAGCTCTTGTAGAGAACCAAACAGGGAGGAAGATCAAGGTGTTGAGATTAGAACAAGGCCATAGTGGGTGTAGTTAGAGTGATGTTGCATGATCAAAGTTTACCTTTCTTCTTGTGGCTGAGGCATGTAACATTGCAGTATATTTGCAAAACGGGAGCCCACATATATTCTTGGGGAGCAAGACTCCTGAGTAGGTGTTTACCAACAAGAAGCTAGAAGTTGGGCACATCAGGATTTTTGGGTGCCTTTCATTAGAGCGATGTTGCATGATCAAAGTTTACCTTTCTTCTTGTGGGCTGAGGCGTGTAAGATTGCAGTATATTTGCAAAACAGGAGCCCACATATATTCTTGGGGAGCAAGACTCCTGAGTAGGTGTTTACCAACAAGAAGCTAGAAGTTGGGCACATCAGGATTTTTGGGTGCCTTACATATTCACACGGCCCTGAGGAGAAGAGGACAAAGTTGGAACCCATTTCAGAGAAGGGTATCCTAGTGGGTTACATTGAGACCAACAAAGCCTACCGTATATATATATATATAATATAATTATATATATATATTTCTTGTGTAGAGGAAAGTTGTTTTAGAGGCGAGATGTGAAATTTGAGGTCTCGGGAGGTTGATCAAGTAGAGCAAACAGGCTCCTTAGTAGGGCCACAACATAGGCTTCAGGAGCATTAGGTGGTCCATCAGGATCAGGAGGATCATCTACTTCAGTTGTGACAGGGTCTCAGACTCTATTATCACCGAGCGTAGGATCTCCTAGTGCAAGATCACCAGGTGTATGATCTCAGAGTCCAAGATCTCCATTGGTTATAACAGAGCCTTCCTCATCAGGAGGTGAGGCACTAGTTGAGAATTTTCCCATATGTTAAAACTGGCAACTAGGGCCAAACTCCATGTGGGTCATCTTATTTATGGCAGCTGGTATTTTTCTTGGATCCCTTTCATCGAGAGGTGTAGGATTGATCTAAAGATCATCCGATTCCGATAAGTATTCATGGAGTTATGAATTTATTTATGTTATAAGACAATTCGTCAAGGTCGGCCAACAACCAAATAAACCCCACTTGTGCTCAACTTTTTAGTATAAATCGAGGTGGCCTTCAAGTCATTTCAACACACTTGGGATCTCTTCCTCTCTCTATTTGTCTTTGGGTTTTAATAGGAGGAGAGATCCTAAGGAATAACGTTGCCTTGATCCAGAGGATAGAAAGCTGGAACTGTCGAAAAAGTCGGAATTGCTAGAAAAGCCAGAACTGTTGGAAAAGTCAGAACTGCCGGAAAAGCCGGAACTGCTGGAAAAGTCGGAATTGCCAGAAAAGTCGGAAAAGTTGGAACTGTCAAAAAAGCTGGAACTGTAGGAAAAGTCAGAATTGCCAAAAAAGCCAGAACTGCTGGAAAAGCTGGAACTGCTGGAAAAGCCGGAGTTGCTGGGATTGCTGGGACTGCCGGAACTGCTGGGAATAATCGGAACTGCCGAAACAGTTGGAACTGCCAGAACTGCTGTCGAAACAGTGTAAGCATCTGTCTCCGAAGGAGAACAGCATGCAAGGGATAGCTAATTAACATTGGGACCATTGTATGGTACTTAGCAGCAAATACACCAAGCATGCAAAGTTACAACTTACAGCTAGCATGCAAGGGACAACTAGCATGCAACAACAAGCATGCTAAGGACAACAAGCATGCTAGGCACAACAAGCAAGCAAGGGACAACAAGCAAGCAAGGTGCAGCCAACACATAGGTCAGGATGGCAACATGGTGTAGCAATGGCACATAATGTAGTACAGTGATGGGTACAATCATGATTAATGAAGTGTGATGAGATGCAACATAGTGATGATGGGTGCAGCATGGTGCAGTGCGGTGAGGTGCAGCATGATGATGAAATGCAACACAACGATAGGTGAAGGAGTCACCTTGGAGAATCAGTTGAAGCAGCATGTCTTCAACTGATATCATGTATCATCTTCGTAGAGATGATCTATGCTATGATCTAGATAAGTCAAAGTGTTGACTTCTGTTGTAAATGTACTCTCTCTATCTCTCTTTGTTGAACTATTGAAGAACATATAAGAAGAATTGATCAAGGGTTTCCCCACATTGGGGTTTGTCCTTTGCTAGCGCCACATCTTGTGTCCTATTATCTTGGCTTGTCTTTTGCGATTTATGTTTATGTTCTATTTGCAGTTTACTTTAATGCTGATGTGATTGCTAATCTAGAAAAGATATTGAGCTAACTGTGAAAATTGAAATAAATTGCTCTAAGCATAGAACATAGCTAAAATTAACATGGTATCGGAGCTGAGGTGAAGACAATGCCCAAGCAAGAGTGAAAGAGCAATCACCGAAGACAGTTGGGAAAGGACAAAAGGATCATTGGATTCCTCATCCCTCTTCAAATTCACCAAGGGTGAAGTCGATGCAGAGAATATTATTAGAATGGCGTAGCGGAATATGGCCTACCTAAAGATCACTTCATTGGAAGACCAGATCTCAGGGTGGAAGGAAAGGTAGATAACTAGTTCGGCCATTATACAAAGGAGTGTCTGAATGGCAGGGACACATCACTTGATGATGATAACAATCATTCCAGGGACATCTTCAATGATCAAAGGAATGACAGGTAATGCAGGTCATCAAGGACATGGCCGACTCTTCATCGAAAGCAAGGAACCCCAGGTATGAAGAATCAAATGTTGCTTCTGATAAGATAAAGAAGCTTTATCTTGTATTGGCCCTCTCCTTCAGATTCTTTGGGAATGTGGCTTATAGATTGTAGTGCTTCAAGGCACTTCATCAAATAGATGGGTGCACTCTCTAATTTGGTAGAGATGGAAACAATCGTGGTGGGATTATACTTGGAGCCGATGCCACCTATCTCGGAAAGGGTGTAGGGAATGTTAACTCTCAATTGAAAAAGGGTAACTCTATTCATTTACAGAATCTCTTTTATGTACCTGATCGCAAGAAGAACTTGGTGTCCATCTCGGAAATGGAAGTCAAATGTTTCAGGGTGGCATTCATCGATGGAAAGGTTAAAAAATATAATTTTCAAAGATGCTTTCTCTCATGGGTTCAGGGTTGGCAATTTGTATCAAGTTGCAAGATGGTCCATTGGGGATCATGTCAATTGACATATCGCATCTATAACACCGAAGGTCTACCTATGGGGCCCTACTTGATGTGCGTCAAATGGTGATAGGGATGTCTGAATTCAAGTGGAGCATGAAGGTACATGTCTGAGATGTGCCGAAGGAAAATCTTATAAGGGGACCATCCCCCTCATGCAGTAGGTCCACAGGTTTGGAACAACCCGAGGAGTTTGAGATTCATGATCAGGAATCTCGTGTATACAGGTGGAAGAAAGCCCTCTATGGCTTGAAGCAAAACACCCCGGGCGTAGTATGAGAGGATTGATAGCTGTTTGATGAAGCTGAGATTCACTAGGAGTGAAACCGATCCAAACCATTACCTGAAGGTTGTGGATGATAGACCTCTCATGTCGGCACCTTATGAGGACGACCTATTTTTGACAGGTGCAGACCCTCTCATTTGCAGAAGTAAGAGGGAGTTGGATTCCAGATGTGGAATGATAAACTGCAAGCTTGTGACGACCTCGAGGATCTGAACTTTCAGAAGTTATATGTTAATGATGTCGGACCAGATTTGGGAAATGCCTCTGAGTTTCATAAACCCATTCACGTTGATGTTCTTGGTGAACTTCCGTCTGGACATATGTTTTGCAGTTAGCATGGAGAGCTCATATTTGGTTGAGCCTCACTGGATTGGTGCCAAGAATCTTCTGAGATATTTTCGGGGCACAATCTCTCATGGATTGAGATACACGGCGAGAAATATGAAACTGCATGATTATTCGAATGCTGAGTGTGCAGGCAGTGTGTAGAGTGCTGGTTCTCTTCGGATTCTGCTTCGATATCATGGATGAGCAAGAAGCAAAAGTCAGTTGCTATAAACATCGCGGAGACTGAATACATAGCTACGAGTATGATCTTGTGTGAAGCTGCATGGTTGCATAAGCTCTTAAGTGAGCTGTTTGTACACATAATGAATACCATTGTGATTCTCTGTGACAACCAGAGGGGGGATTCGATTATTGAGGAATCCTGTATTCGATGATTGCTCCAGTAGATAGACATCAGATACTGCCTTATCTGCGATATGGTAAGTCGATGAGCGAGGAGGCTCCATCGCATTGAGATTGATGTATAGGTCGCAGACGTTTTATCAAGGCCCCTGGGACAGGTCACATCTGTGACTTTGTCGAACGACTTGGAGTCATTGAGAGACCTTCTTATAAGGGTCCTACATGTTGCATGCATTGAGCTCTGGGAGCTTTGGGGGGTTTGGGGTACTTACTGGAGCAACATACGACCACAGGGCGACTTCACCCTCCCTGGTGGTGCGCTATGAACAGGATGATTAATTCTTCTGTGGGCCGGGATGATTAGTTCTCCCGTGGCAACTGTGGAACATGATCATTAGTTCTCCAGTGGGCCGGGATGATTAGTTCTCCCGTGGCAACTGTGGAACAGGATGATTAGTTCTCCTCTGGGCCAAGATGATTTGTTCTCCGTGGCGATTATGGAACATGATGATTAGTTCTCCTGTGGGCCAGGATGATTTGTTCTCCGTGGTGACTGTGGAACAAGATGATTAGTTCTCCTGTGGGCCAGGATGATTAGTTCTTCGTGGCATCCACTGACAGGATGATTCGTTCTCCTGTGGACAGGATGATTAGTTCTCCTGTTGAGGCATCCTACCCATGCTGTCTAGGACTCATGGGAAGTACCTCTCATTTGATCAATGAGCAGGGAAATGAGGATAGGGACCATAGTAGTACTATTGATGGATGTATCGCTGTATCTACTGTACTCCCTATGCTAGGATGACATCTATTGATCGAGGATCAATGAAACTGATCTGGGATCGATATGAGTGGTTTGAGACACTCTCTTGTGACATTGATCTTGGATCAATGAAATTGATATGGGATCAGTATGAGTGGTTTGAGACACTCTCTTGTGATATTGATCTAGGATCAATAAAACTGACTTTGAGTTAGTAAGAGTGATGTGACACACTCTTTAGATGAAATTGACTTTGGGTCAATAGAGAATGGTATGAGACATTCTCGATCAATTCTTCTTGTTCATGGTTCAACAGAGCAGAGCTCAGTAGAGCAAAGCAGAGCAGAGCAGTGCAGGGCACTAATGGCAGAGATAGTACAGTCAGACATATGGATCAACGGATGGAGTTCTCCCTAGTTGAGAGGGAGTGTTAAAATTGGCAACTAGGGCCAAACTCCATGTGGGTCATCTTATTTATGGCAACTGATATTTTTCTTGGATCCCTCTCATCGAGAGGTGTAGGATTGATCTAAAGATCTTCTGATTCCGATAAGTATTCATGGAGTTATGAATTTATTTACATTATAAGACAATTCGTCAAGGTCGGCCAACAACCAAATAAACCCCATTTGTGCTCAACGTTTTAGTATAAATAAAGGTGGCCTTCAAGTCATTTCAACACACTTGGGTTCTCTTCCTCTCTGTACTTGTCTTTGGGTTTTAATAGGAGGAGAGATCCTAAGGAATAACGTTGCTTTGATCCAGAGGACAGAAAGCCGGAATTGCAAGAAAAGCTCGAACTGCCGGAAATGCCGGAACTGCCGGAAAAGCTGGAACTACTAGAAAAGCCGGGATTGCCAAAAAAGCCGGGACTGCCGGGAACAATTGGAACTGCTGGGAACAGTGGGAACTGCTAGAACTGTCGGGAACTGCCGAAATAGTCGGAGCATTTGTCTCCGAAGGAGAGCAGCATGCAAGGGACAACTAAATAACATTGGGGCAATTGTATGGTACTTAGCAGTAAATATGCCAAGTATGCAATGTTACAGCTAGCATGCAAGGGACAACTAGCATGCAACAATAAGCATGCTAAGGATAGCAAGCATGCTAGGGACAACAAGCAAGCAAGGGACAACAAGCAAGCAAGGTGCAGCCAACACATAGGTTAGGATGGCAACATGGTGCGACAATGGCACATAATGTCGTACAATGATGGGTACAGTCATGATTAATGAAGCGTGATGAGATGCAACAAAAGGATGATGGGTGCAACATGATGACGAAATGTAGTACAACGATAGGTGAGGGAGTCACCTTGGAGAATCAGTTGAAGCAGCATGTCTTCAACTGATCTCATGTATCATCTTCTTAGAGATGATCTATGCTCTTATCTAGATAAGTCAAAGTGTTGACTTCTGTTGTAAACGTACTCTCTCTCTCTCTCTGCTGAACTATTGAAGAACATATAAGAAGAATTGATCAAGGCTTTCACCACATTGGGGTTTGTCCCTGACTAGCGCCACATGTTGTGTCCTCTTGTCTTGGCTTGTCTTTTGCGATTTATATTTATGTTCTATTTGCAGTTTACTTTAATTTTGATGTGATTGCTAATCTGGAAGATACTGAGCTAATCGTGAAAATTGAAATAAATTGCTCTGAGCATAAAACATACCTAAAATTAACACCATACCACCACAGGAGGCTACTACAGGGAAGAGGAAGCCAAGATGGCTTCGGGAGATCTTGAAGGAGGCTTAAGAGGCTGTGGGGAAACCCAAGTGGTCAGTGAGGGAGAGCAAACCACCAAAGAGTTTGGGTGGCTTTGTGGCAGATGTTGTGGAGATGGAGCCAACTAGTTTTGAGGAGGTAATTATTGACTCATACCTTTCCTGCACAACATAACTTTAGTCAAACCCATACATAGTAACAAAGACACGTCAAAACATTATCATCAGAGATCAAACCAACCCATAAGCAGATTATTCAATGTATAGTCATTTTAGATCTGTTGGATCTGATCCATCATCATACTACCTGTTGCATACTTATTTTAGATCAAACTATTCACTAATAACCCATAACTTGCACACTAAACACTTTGATCTTCATCTCCTTATATAGATTAGGCCTTGGCCAAGACCATGGGTCATACCTTTAGTTACGCTGATGGTATTCCTTGACGGGATCAAATATTCGTTGTTGCGCTCATTACTATGTGTCAATACCATGGTAAAGACCCATGGTATTCAGAATACCGTGGTGCAGAAACTATACACGACTTTTCTTCACCATATTCGCGTATGTACGCGACTTTGCTTCATAGAACCTGCGTATATTTCCTCAAACTTTACCTTCATCATTCCTCTGTTTCTGTGCTAATATTCCTTTGCCCAAACTTTCTGTCACATGTGCACTAGCTTGTAAAATCATCCTGTTATCATCATGTTGACAATCTTCATCAAGTAGGTTGCAATCAAGGACAACACATTTGTCATAATGCCAACAATAAGCTACATTATGTACCAAGGAATTCTCAAGCAAACATAATGTCGACAATGCACTATTAGAAGCAGAGCAAATGCTTCCCTTGAACTTGTGCCAGCTGTTTATTGTCAAGTTTGATCATATCAACTCATCCATCAGTAGGGTCATCAAGGCAACTTCATCAATCAGTAAATCCATGTCATCAATGTCAAATTGCAACAATTCATAAACCATCATTAGCCAAGACCACTTCTAATTAACATCCACAGTAACCGTCAACATCAAAACAAGAAGGCCAATAATAACTGTTTGAAGTATATCATAGCCTTTCCTTGAGTTTGTCCTACTGTTTCTTCACCATAGGAAAACATATGTGACTGTATGTATCAGAACTTGCGTATATATGCAGCGGCCTTTCATAATATCCGCATACATAAAGTAAAATGCTGAAATTTCATAACCACAACTCCCCCTGAGCCTGTACTGTTTGTACTTGTTCACTGTTAATATATCAGATGCATAGTCAGTAATGTAAGCATCATGAATATCAAAACAACCATGGGACCTGAGATTACACATCACCGATCCTGTGGACCTGATAATCATCTTCTGTTCTCATGAGGTCATGTACCTCACATCACTTCTGCAGTCACTGTTAGAAGTATTCTTTTAAGAATAATGGACTGCAATTGTGGCACCATCTTCTTTTACTCAAGTTTGAATCCTCCTCATATCTGCGAGAATTCAGTTCTTTAATCACATAATTTGTTTGGGTTTCTATATCCTCTTGCTATGACCTTTCTAGATTCTTCATCTATAACTTTGCATTTGGTTGATGTAAACACAATTACATTTCTTTTATCTGCTATATGACCTACACTTAGAATATTCTGCTTTAGCGTGGACTAATAAAGTATTAGCTACTCCTCTATGTTTATTAATTCTGGCTCTACCATTTCCCATAACTTTTGTTGGAGCATTATTTCCAAGAATGACCTTTGGTTTTTCTTGAGAGACTCCATCTTACTCTTATCTCCAGTCATGTGATTAGAGCATCCACTATCTATGTACCATTCATCTTCTTCTTCAAATGAGCAAAGAGTAACCACACCTTATCTATTCTTTTTCTTTTTGCTTATTATGCGAAATGTTGGTGGATCCATCTTTTTCAGGTCTTTTGACACCAATATCCTTATTTGATTGCTTGCCATGTCGTTTGAGGCGATATGTATGCAGGTTTGTTTCAGAAAAAGCGCTTACATACATTGATCAGATTCTGAGTAGTAGCGTACCAATTCTGCAGAATGGACAGATCTGTACGTGGGTATCAAATATGAAAGGATCGTACATACGTGGAAGTGTTTTGTAAGGGCCGCGTACATATGCTAGGGTCTTGCTGAATATGATGTCTGATAAGCTTAATCAGTCTTGTTGTGTTTGTTACTGTCTGCCAATGAAGTCTTTCATGATGATTTGGGTTTAACAATGATGGTTGAGGTTGAATAGTAATGATGCTGCTCCCTGTATGTGGTTCAAAGATCTGTGATTGGTTTTGTAAGTGATTCAATGAGTATTTGAGTATGATAGTGATTCAGTTTTAGGGTTTAGTGTTTTGAGATCTGTATGCGAATATGCTTAAGAACAATAGCGTATATATTTTGATATATGGTTGATTAGGGTTTGCAGTGACAGTCCGGTTTTTGTGATGAACAATATGTGGATTGGTATTCTGGTGAATGGATTTACAATGGTCTAACTACTTTGGTTGTTTGAGATTGATTTAGGTCTCAGTTGGTACAGTGATTAAGTGATTTGATCTGATGATTGGTTTCAGTTTTATTATTTGATGTTGTGTTTAAATGATGGCAGTGAGTCAAGTTTGAAAATTTGATGAAAAGTGGCCTACATGTTTTGATGGTTTGAATCAGGTGGATCCAATATGAAAATTATGAAATGTGGTCCATGGAGATGTTGAGGGTTGAAGCCTTCAGTGAGGGAGTCGAAGCTTCCTTCTAGTGGTAGATAGTAAATCGGATTAGGGGGTAGGAGTTCCCTTTCGGTGGGTGCCAATAAATGAGATCAGGGGGTTGGGGCCCCTTTCAAGTGGGTGCTTGAGAACGAGAGAAGGTTGTAGCCTTTTGCAGGTGGGTGCCTGCGTGTTGGTATGAGTCTGTACCAGTACAAGATTGTAAGAAGTATTTCTTTATAATAAAAAGAAGACAAAGACAACAACAATGGTGGTTTTCTCCTACATTGGGTTTCCACCTAAAATCTTGGTGTTGATGTGTTGCTTATGTGTGATCGTTTATTTTGTTCTTACTACACATGGTTACTGTTTAATTAATGCTTATTGAAATACTGATACATTGGTTCAAGTTAAACAGGTGATGAATTAACTTAAAAGTAAGTTAACTGGACATACGCTAGTTGTCTACATAACAATGGTGTACATATGTATGTTTACTTTAGTATAGTCGCGTACAAAAATCTGAATAAGAAAAGAAAAGTTTAAGTGTGTTTTAAAATACAGATTCACCCCCCCTCTCACTAATTTTCTCAACAACAACCATAGGGCTTTCAGGTGCATGGGAGGGAGTCTTGTGTGTGTAGGCTTAAGAAAACCTTATATGGATTGAAGTAGGTGCTGGGGGCATGGTATGAGAGGATAGATGCCTACTTGCAGTTGATGGGTTTTCAAAAGAGTGATGCTCATCCGAACCTATACTTCATTATGGTTGGTGATGATCCACTCATTCTGGTTCTATATGTGGATGATTTGTTTATTACAGGAGAGGACAAACTCATCTGACACTGCAAGAGAGATCTTGCTTCAGAGTTTGATATGACTGATATGGGGTTGATGCATTACTTCTGGGGTTGGAGGATTAGCAGGAGGATGGACATATCTTCATTGGTCAGGGCAAGTATACGGGTAATAACTTGAGGAGATTCTGTATGGAGGGTTGCAAGCCTACGACTACTTCTATGATCACCAATTGGAAGAAGTTGCATGCTTCAGATTCCGAGTTGGTGAACCCCACCTTATATCGTCAGCTGATCGGTTCATTAGTGTATTTGGTCAATACTAGACCAGATATCTGTTTTGCAGTCAACATGTAGAGTCAGTTTATGATGGAGCCCAAGAGAGTGCATTGGGTGGCTGTGAAACATGTGTTGCGATACCTACAGGGCATAATGGATTATGGTTTGGACTATGTTAGCTGTGATGGAGTCAGATAGATTGGTTGCACAGAGACGTAGACTCAGATTGGGTTGGTAGTGCTAGTGACAAGAAGAGTACTTCCGAGTGTTGTTTCTCTTTGGGCTTGGCAATTGTGTCATGGTTTAGTAGGAAATAGAGGTCAATGGCATTGCATAGCGTAGAGGCAGAGTATATGGCATCTAGTCAGGAAGGTTGCGAGTCATTGTGGCTTTGCAAGATGCTATTTGGTTTATTTTGTAAGAGGATGAGACCAACTATGATATACTGTGATAATCAAAGTTGTATTAAACTTTGAAAATACAATATTTCATGACGGTCAAAGCATATAGAGATCATATACCACTTCATCAGAGAGGGGAGCTGCGAAGCTTGAGTATATATCCACTGATGAACAGGTAACAAACATTCTCACCAAGTCATTGCCAAGGGGAAAGCGTGCATACTTCAGAGACAGGATGGAAGTGGTGAGAAACGACTTTCTCGGTAAGAGGAAGTGTTGAAAAATTGAGGGTACCAAGGAAGTGTTTCCTATGGTCTTTGGTCTCTAGGCCTAAGAGTACACTTTAATAACTTTTGTGGTGGACTTGGGGTGTTATAATTATGTCATAAGGGAAAATGTAGTATGTACGAATGGGGTCATTCAAATAGATAGATGATAAGTGGTGTTGTAGCAATGCTCCTTGAGATGTAACCACTTGATCCATGCTTTTGCTGTCCTGTCACATAGTTACGTAGATACCCCTCAATCCATTTATCCACAATCTTTGTCTAGTCGTTTGTTTGAGGGTGGTAATTGGTACTAGGGTCAACTTTTTGTCCACCAATCTAAACAACTCCTGCCAAAATGCATGAATAAACTTGTTATCTTGATCGCTAACTATATTTTTTAGGCAACCCATGGAGTCTAAACACCTCCTTGAAGAACAATTCCGCCACTTGTGTTCCCTTCTAATTTGCTAAAATCACAAAGAAGTGTGCAAACATGGTCAACCTATTGACTATCATGTAGATGCAATCCTTGCCCTATGCCTTGGGTAGACTTGTGATAAAGTTCATTGATACACTCTCCCACGTTTTCTCCAGAATTGGCAAGGGTTGTAGCAATCTTGCAGGAGGTGTATGCTCAGGCTTCTTCTGCTGACAAGTCATGCCCTCTTTTATGTGCCTCGACACATCACTCCCTTATGTGCCTCAACACATCATCCTTGAGGCCTTTCCAAGAAAACCTTTCCCTGATCTACCTATAAGTTTTGAAGAACCCGTGGTGTCCTGCTAGTGATGTGTTATGTGCGGCCTTCAAGATCTTCTCCTTGAGTGTGGATTTAGGGCCCAAATATAACCTATCTTTATAGAAAATGACCTCATCTACTATTCTGTACCTCTCATCTTGGATGAGACCATTCATTAAATCACAAGCAAACTTGTTTTTGGCATTTCTACTAAGAGATGGGCTTTCCAATTTCCCGTGATCTCCATGAGTGAACATGTGGTTGGTTTCCTAGAAAGTGCATTAGCCACAACGTTCTTCTTGCCCTTCACATACTCAATATGACAATCATAGGCCTGAATCTTACTTACCCATTTTTGCTGTCTTTCATTTATGTTCTTTTGCTTCAAGAAGTCCCGTAAGTTGTTATAATATG
The DNA here is from genome assembly GCA_000404065.3 of Pinus taeda. Classification (NCBI taxonomy): domain Eukaryota; kingdom Viridiplantae; phylum Streptophyta; class Pinopsida; order Pinales; family Pinaceae; genus Pinus; species Pinus taeda. Next base: position 6,144 of record APFE030461165.1, on the reverse strand, counting down.
CTTTGACCACAAACTTGCCCCCTACCTGTTGGGTTGTGTTATATTCTTTTCAAGACTAGCTCCCCTAGTTAACCGGGGGTTAGAGGGGGGCGGAGCCCACCCTTTGTTGCGCAATGGGGGGGT